>CBVK0100485902.1:0-18072 GCA_900067695.1 Picea abies
ACCTTGAACATAATCTAGAAAATGTTTCCTATGGGGTGTGGCATGAAATGAAGCCCCTGAATCTACTACCCAAGACTTAGAAATATTGTCTACAGAAAGAATCAAAGCATCTTGTAACACATCACCTATTACATTTGCTTCCTGATTTCTCTTCTGATGTCCATCTCTTTGTTTCTTTGGAGCTCTGCAGTCTTTCTTCAGATGTCCTTTCTTCCCACAATTCCAACACTCTATCTTTCCAAGTCTGGATTTGGATCTGCCCTTCCTAGAATTCCCACGGTTCCCTGACCCCTTTCCTCTATCCTTTTGTCTTCCCCTGTTCTCCATGTTCAACGCATTACTTGATGTCTCACCTGTGTTTTTCTGTCGCATTTCCTCACTAAGGATAACACCAACAACATCATCAAGTTTTAAATTATTTGAACAAGAGACAGAGTTACTTACAGCCATGACCAAGCCATTCCAGCTTTCTGGCAATGAGAACAAGATTAGAAGAGCCCTAACCTCATCATCAAAGTCCACTTTTACATAACTTAGTTGATTAGTAACCATATTAAATTCATTTAAATGATCTGCAATAGACCCACCTTCTGACATCTTCATATTAAATAATCTCTTCATTAGAAATACCTTATTGGACGCCGAGGGTTTTTCATACAATTTGGCCAACGTGCCCATCAAACCCTTCGTTGCCTTTTATTTTGAGATATTGAAAGCCACTGACACTGCCAGGCTCAGCCATATCATTCCTAGAGCCTTTCTGTCAAGAATCTCCCATTCTTCATCCTTCATGGCCACTGGCTTCTTTGCTACTCCACTCAATGGTAGGAATAGATCCTTCTGATATAAATAATCTCCCATCTTCATATTCCATAACTGGTAGTTTTGGTTGTTAAATTTCTCGACCCTAAACTTTCCATCTTCCGACATTGCTCCCACTCGAACTAGGAACCCTCTTTTCCTACGAGTTACCTTGCGCTCTGATACCAATTGTTAGAAAAACAGGACCGTGGAGAAATAAAAATAAAACAAATGTAGAAACAAAACATAGAAGATACACAATACAAGAGAGACATAGATTTACGTGATTCACCCAGTGTGGGCTACATCCACTAGAGAAATTTCCAGGTCCTTTCTTTATTATTATCCAGCAAAATGAAGGGATACAACCTACAGAAAAACCCACTGTAACTTCCTCTTCTTTTTCTCACAGTCTCCTCTCTTAGAATACAATACTCGCCAACATACATAGCCGCAATACATTTCCCTCGTAAAAGAGGGTTGCCTTCTAGGGAAAAAAAACCCTAACATAATCTCTATCATTAGATCTATGAGCTTATAATGAAATGTCTAGATTTACAATGAAACTACAATATACTTTTACAAGGCAATTTTTGCTTCAAGGGCTTCGCCCCCGAACCCCCGCTTGCCCCTAGACCCCGCAGAGGGGGTACCCCCCCTTTGCACTCCCCCGCGTGGAAGAGTGTACATACTTCTGGGGTGTAAATACTTCATGGGGTATAAACACAGCTGAAAGTAAAAGACCTCTAAATCAGGAAGATAATCAGGCTCCACAACCAACAGTAACTAAATGCTCCTTTATTTCCATATCCGTATTATTATTTTTCTCTTGTATCGTTGATCTATTCGTGATTTTCGACGTATTTCCATATTTAAGACTTATATGACACTTTAATGACCTATTACGCCAAAATCCTAGTTGTCATTTCCATGCCTTACTACTTTTAACAATATTTTCATTGCAAAACTATGCATGGAGTCTTTGTGATCTCATATGTATACTTTGCAGTTAGTCTCATATGTGTCTTGTATTTTAACTTGGCACAATGTTGATTTTGTGTGTGATGATCATTCCTTCTATGAAAGTTCTGACACCTTGGTACTCAAGCACTTTTTTTTTCTATCTCTACTTTTTATTTGGTTTTACTTATTTTTCTAGTTACTATGGTATGGGTACTGTAATACAGGGGTTTTGGTGCAACCCAGATTACTGCACAGAATGTCGACCATATCTACATAGTTTCAACCAACTCCCATTCACCATTCCTTCTAGGATTTTTCCAATCAAGGTTTTCAATAGTACAACACCCATCTCAGATATTTGTTGGATTATGTAGGGTCCTAACCAGTGTATGCAAAACTTCCCTAGATGTTGTATATACTTACTGTCATAGAGTAGTACCAAATATTCGACTTGAAATTTATTTGGTTTAATGTGTTGATCATACCAGTCCTTCTCTATGGCATTCTAAACCTACTGATGAAATCTTGCAATAAACTGGTCCTCCTCAAGCTTTAAAAAATGTGCCAACCTCACCTATATTGTGCCAGTCTCTGAGAGCTTAGTGATTGTTGAAATGCATAGGCTTGGTAGAATGAACTCCATTGGCATCATTGCTTCCTATCTATAGACCAACTAAAAAGGTGTTTGTCTTGTCAGTTTCTTACTTGTAGTTTTGTAAGCCCATAGTACTACAGGAACTCATAAGTCCAAATAATCTCTTTGGACATTGCAAATCTTTTTCAAATCATTCTCTAATATATTATCAAAATCCTCCATTATGCCATTGGCCTAAGGGTGATATGGTGTACTCTTTTGATGATGAATCTGAAACTCCTAAGTCAATGCTGCAATTGTTTTGTTTAGAAAGTGTGTACCTTGATCACTAAGTAATATGCATGGACAACCAAACCTCGTGAATACATTCTTGAATATAAACCACGCATAAGTATCTGCACTAAAATCGGTAACTTGTGTTGCTTCTTCCCACCTATTCAAGTACTTTGTCGCAGTGATGATGTGTCATTCCCCTAATCGTCTTGCTTGTGTATTGATTGATCCTACAAAGTCAATGGCCCACTTTTCAAATGTCTGCCACGTAACCTATGTATTTATCGACATTTCATATCGCCTAGATGGTTTTCCCCCTCTTTGACATACATCGCAAGAATGACGATAATCCTTCGCATCTTTGTGAAGCGTAGGCCACCAAATCCCTATGCATAAAATATTCTATGTCTTTTCTCTTCCTACGTAATGTCCTCCAACAATTCCCGCATGTGCTTCTTCAAGTATAATTGACCTTTCATGTTCTAGTACACAATGCCTCAATATTCCATGTGCACCGAACTTATATAAATTCCCTGCAATCAACTGATAATCTACTTCTTTCCCTACCAATTGCTTCTTCTGCGTAACTGTCATTTAGAAGGGAGCAATACATGTACTTAGAAACTCCACAATGTCCAAGAAGTAATCATATACCATCCTTACTGAAAATAACTGCACATCAGGGAAGCTATCATCTAAATTACCTACATCTTCTCCTCTCAGTATGCGTTATAGATGATCTGGTCCGACATTCATCTTCCCTGGTTTTATTATGACCCCAAAGCCATATTCTGGAAATTATAACAACCATCTACATATTCTTCCTCTTAATATAGGCTTGTTGACTAATACTTTAATGTAGAATGGTCTATATACATCTTGAAGTGGGACCCCAGTAAGTAGTGCCTGAACTTCTATAACACATAGACCATTGCCAATCCTTCTTGTTTTGTAGTGGTATAATTTGTTTTTGATATAGAAAACTTCCTACTTGCAAAAGATATTGTATGATCTATGTCCTCTTCTCCTGGTTGTGATAGTATTGCTCCCAACACTATGGATGATGCATATACTTGTACATGGAACTCCTTCTTCCACTTTGGAAATATCAAAATTGGTGTGATTTCTTGTTTCTATTTAAAAGTGTTCAACCCCTTCTGGCAGTCCTCATTCCATCGAAACTTGGATTCCTTCTTCAGTAAATTTTCCATGGGTGTTGTAATCTGCGCATATCCTTTGATAATTTTCCTTTAATAACCGATATGACCTAACATTTCCCTCAACTGTCTCACTGATTTCAGTGGTTGCAAGTCCATAATTACTACAATCCTGGTTGGATCAACTAATTTTCCTTTTTCTCATACTACATGTCATTGTTTGCTTCAATCTAGCAAGAGTTGATGAACTTTTGTATGATCCTATAGTAAATTGAACAGCATCCAATCATCCAAGTAAACTTCCAGGAATTTATGGATGAACACCTTGAATGTTGCCACTACTACCCTAGAAAACACCACAGGGGCATTATTTAATTCAAATGGAATAACTGTATACTGATAACTACCCCACTCCATTTTAAAAGTGGTCTTGTGTCTATCCTCCTGCACGATCTTTATTTTATTCTACCTAGAGAATCCATCTGTAAAATAATAAGTTTCGTGACCTCCTACCTTTTCTAGTACTTCATCCATGAATGGTGTTGGGAATGGATCAAGTAAGTATGTGTCATTAAATTTCCTTAGATCCACACAGATCCTAATTCCTCTGATCTTCTTGTCCTACACCATCATTGGGATAATCCACTCGGATTATTATACACGTTCAATGATTCCCACGTCTATTTCAGCCTTAACCTTCTCCTTTTATCTCAGGTTTAACCTGTAATTTCTCTGTCGTACAGGCTTAGCTCCAGGTTTCAGTGGGATCTTCATCTCGCCTAAGTCTCCAATTATCCCCTTCATCTTTGAAAATGTTGTTGGGAATAAGTCTTGATATTCCCTCAATAATTATACAACCTTCTCTATTGTCTCATCGTTCCAATAATATCATATATGTGCAAACTTAGGATTCTTCGTTGTCCCAATGTTTACCTTTTTCGTCTTTATAGGTTATGTGTATGTGGTGGATGGAAGATTTGGACCTTCTACTACTCATGCTCCTTCTCTCTCAGGTATTTGTACATTTGTGGGATCCTCTTCCTTGTACTCTTCCTTCGCTACATTGCAACATTCCAATAGCTTATGGAAATTCATATTGGCTTTATGCACACTACATACTGGTACTACTTCCATTGTCTCTACCTCTAAGAAGATATTCATTTGAATCACTTGTACTGTTGCATATATAGATGGTGATTTATATTCAAATGTCAATGTGATTTTGAATCTTTGGGCCAATTCTTCCCATCTTGTTTGTCTCCCTGCACATCTCCAATTCTAAATACCAATTCTTCGGGATTGTGTCCAAAGTGTGTATGAATCTGTGCGTCCAGTCTATTTTCGATACTGAGCACCATGAAGCTATAATA
This sequence comes from Picea abies, assembly GCA_900067695.1. Classification (NCBI taxonomy): domain Eukaryota; kingdom Viridiplantae; phylum Streptophyta; class Pinopsida; order Pinales; family Pinaceae; genus Picea; species Picea abies. The sequence goes on from CBVK0100485902.1 coordinate 5,160, forward strand.
TTTTCTAGGTGATTCGCGGGGTCGCTCTCTCCTGTGTAATTTTGTGCAATTTCTTCTTCCTCGAGGCCAAAGTGTATCTGCATTAGTCTACTGCACTGTGAAAAGTCTTCCATCCCCTCTCTATGTGCATCCCACCATCTAGATGGAGTCACCTTTAATATGACATCCAGTGTCAACAAACTCTGATGTTCAGGTACATGTAAATCAAATGATTTTATAAACATGCCAATATCAGTTAGTCCATCATACCTGGGTGGTCACATAGCTCCATTCCAATCTAGTGCAACGATCATTTTATACGTGCACATCGTCTAATTGAAACTTCATGCATCCTCTGCTACCAATTCTCTAGACCGACTTCTAAATCTGATGTGCACAAGCTGATACTTATCCAACTCAATGCACCATTCATTTTTGGGTTGACATAATCCTCCATACGCGTAGTCAAATTGTTTAAGTTGTCAATTTCATTAGCTCTTGCTGGCTCTGTGTATCTCTAACCTTCTGATGGTTCCAAGGGTGCATTAACTTTCATATCCCCAACCTCAAATATAATCTCCCTCCTTTTCAAGTTAATGATGGCTTGGTTATCAAAATCCCATTTCAGTCCCATCAGTGTTGGATATGGTTGACTATCATCTATGATCTCAATAAATTCAAAGTCTACCATGCTGCACACCCCATCTGTGTTCATAGGTACTCTTGTCAGTCGCCCAATCGGGACTATATTATGTTGATTCACGCGCATTAATTGAACAGGGGACCATAATAGCTCAGGTTCTCCCATCATCTCCCATGTATTCTTAGGTAGCACATTCACATTAGACCCTAATTACAAGATAACATTATCCACATCATACTCTCCAATCTGTGCATTGAACTTGAATTCTTTGTTGGTTCTCTTCATGCACAATACCTGGTTTACCATTCTTTGTGTGACATGGATTTCTCTTCCTTTTTTGTAGTGATCAATCATGTCATATAATTTACTTAGCCTAGTTCTATTTTACATTAGTTGTACACAACTCCTTATGAATTTTGTTAGTGTGCTTACCTGCACAATTGGAATCTCTGGCACAACGTGATCTTTTATATGATGCATTGATGATATCAATGTTCCCCCATATGGTCCAAGTATTTATTTTCTTTCTCTCTCATATGTCTCTTTCTCCTGTTGTGGATCGAATGGTGGTATAGGCCCTGCTAACTTCCTTACCCACTGCTCTCTTTTCTTTCCTTGATTTTTCATATCATTCCCTATTCTAACTCCTCCACACGTAACAACTGCTAATTTTGGTCCTTCATTGTGTATTTCGGTTGATATGCACATTCTGATTCAGATTTTGGTTTGGGTTTCCTCTGGCCTGCCACTTTGCAACTAGTTGGGGATAGTCTTCAATCAAGTGATCCAGTGCTCTAAAATATCTACACGTCATACATGGATTCTGGAAATCACAGGCCAAGTGTCCAGGTTGATTATAGTTATAACAAATAATCATTCCTTGTCCTCCTTTACCAAAAGTTCCTCTTCCGTGGCCTCTACAAAAGTTTCCTCTGTTCCCCTGATTGAAACCTCTATGATTTTTATACTACACACCACCCCCATCTGTGACACCATTCTCTTCTTGGATCCTATACATATCTTATGTGTGCTCCCTAGTATATCGAACACACGAAAATCCTTCTCTTTGTGTCCTACCGACTTACAAAAATTGCAAAACAAGTTCTTTGGTGTACTATGATACTTCTGTAATAATGTACACTCAGTGAGGTTCAGTGAGGTGATGGCCCCATTTCTTACAGATATCATAGTATCCCCCCTGGTAGTGGGTTCAATGCTCCAACTGCCAAATACTGCATGAATGTTGGGCATTCATCCTTGTGATGGCCCTCTGTCCTGCGCTTGGTACACCAAAATTGTTCTTGTTTCTCCTTCCATATGGTAAGCTCGACTAGATAAAATGTCAATGCATTCAACTATGTTTTAACTTGTTCCATTCCCCAAATATATCCTACCAAATATGCCTCTAGTTTCATTGCAATTTCCATAGCCTCGGGCTATGACGCAACCTTGTATTGAATTAGTGGTAGAAGTATGGAAATAAACCATTCCTGATGTTGTTGATATGGAATTTAAAAATTCAATATCCCCATCACATCCTTAAATCATTGATCAAAATCCCATATGGAATTTGTTTGTACTTGTTTGATCTATTTCAGTTATGTGATGTACTGCGATTTTGACTTTGGATTTTTGAACTCTTTTAGTAGTGATTTTTTTATTTCTACCAACATCATATCCTATCCTGTAGGCATAATACTCTATAACTTCATATACCATACTAGCTTCCGACCTCTAAATGTTGCGCTAACTGCACAATCTTCACAACCTCATCTTGTATGTTCTTGGAAGCCCAAAGTGTTTCTCAGAAAAGAAAGTGTTTTTTCGGATCCTCTAACCCCACTCCCTTGAATTTAGGAAGTCTAAGAGTATTATATACTCCCTCCATGTTGATTTGTGTAGGCCCTCCTCTTGGTGATGCTGGTGGACACTATTTCTAAATTTGATTGTGCGCACTACTCCCACTATTCTTATTGCTACTGCTATGTCCTCCTTGACTAACTACAATGGATTTTCACAAGTCTTCAAATGTTATCTCTGATTGTGGTGACACACATGGGGTCATGGATTCAATGTGAGATCTTGTTTCAGTAATACTTACCGACTCTTATATTACAGGACTAGACTAAAACTTTTCTTCTTCCCCTCCTATAAATGATATCTCCACGATTCAGACTAGTGCACAAGGTTCTTTTTCCTCTGGTTCATTGTCTGACTCTTCTCTCCTAGCCCTAGTATTTTTCCTCTTGTACCTCCTTCCTCTGTACAACTCTCCAAACTCATAATCCTCCTCTGGTATCCTACCTTCTTGCATCCTCAGTCCCTTTCTTCCTTTTTCAATGTTTCCTTCCTTCTCTTAGATGGTCCTCCTGTCATATTTCAGTTCCCCCCTATGTGCGCAAATCCCTTTTAGCCATCAGACTTCATTATGATCACATGTTTTTCACATAACAACATTTTTATCCACATATTTAATGATTTCAAGAACCTCCCGTGTGGACCTTTGAAAAATTATCTTTCTACAACACTATATGATTGAATGTTATCTATGACAAGTTCTTTAACATAGGCCCCTAGTACACTATCCAAACAAAAATCAACTTCTCGAGTAGTTGGGTTACTTACCAAATTTAGTTTTCTTTCCAATTCAGAAGTCCAATTCCTCGACATTGTAGCACTAAACCTTCGCATTTTTTATACTAACCTTTCTAGCCACTCAGTCAAAATTTTTGGAAATTCTCCAAAGAAAATTTCATGCAGATCTGTGTGTTATCACATAAATTTGTAGGGGGTCAAAAACACTTTGATTTTGGTTATTTGAAGTCATAAGGTTTTAAAGGTCTTAGGTTTTGTGTCTTTTTGTTGGAATAACTAAAAAAAATTATTTGAATAAGGAAAGTTATGTTTAGCCTTGGTTTAGAATCTTATATGTCATAAGATTAGTCATCATGACAAGGTTAATGGTCCTTATGAGTCACACTTTTGATCTTAAGATCATCACCATGACATGTCATGCCTCCAAGTTGTACACAAGTTTTCCTTTGTCACCATCCAACCATTTAGATTTCAAGTCAAAAGTCATATGTATTTGCTACCAACTCACCAGGAGAGTTCGCAACATACTTATGAGTACCTCATGCATTCATTTTTCATCATTGCAGTTAAGAAACGTGTCAAAGGGGATTTTATGGTTTTCAACACCTTCATTTAATTAATTTTTCAAGTATTATGTCACATAATTTATAACATTATCCTTGAAGTGTGCTATTGATTTTGAATTTGGCACTACAAACTTGGCACTGAAAACTGACGTTGCATATTGGTAGTGCAGATTGGATGAAGAGGATCATCAAGTTTGGATAAATTGATAATATATCAACTCAATTTTACAGGAATAAACATTAAAACTAGGTTTATCTAGTACTCATTGATGGTCTCCATGTTTTTTAAAGATTGAAAGAAGCTTTTATGTGGCTTTAGCTATTGGCGCTGTGAAATTTCCAAATTCATTTGTTGCCAACTTTCAAATCCATTTCTACGGTGCCCTAAATTATGCCCACTAGTCTAGAATTCTATATTGACCTCATTTTATTTTCTCCTCTGCAAATAATCCACCTATCCCACTAAATACCTCAGCATTGTGAGCTGGTTGTTTGACTGTGCATCATTAGTGTGCACTGCAAACTAGTCGTTGCGAACCCTCTGTTCCAAAATTGTTGAAACCCTCGTCTTTTGCATAAATTTGAAGTTTAATATTAACCCACTGAAGGAGACCACTATCAAACCTAAGGAGTATGGTTGATCATTTGTAGAACCAAGATTAAATTGCATACATCATTAGTGCTGCAAATTGATATTTATGTTGTTGAAACTATGTTTTAGCAAAGAAGTTTCACGTGTCTTCCTTTCATTACAAATATCAGTGATTGTTCCATTATCCCTCATGTTTGAAGTGTTCTATATCTCATACCATTGATGTGCATAGAGTGATGTGTATAAATATTTGGACAAGGTGAGCTCTAGGAAAATAGTTATGTCATTAAAACCATAAATTCCTATGTACTCTATTTTTGCACACCTATTTGTCATAACAATTACAAAAAGTATTCTTCAAGCAGTGATTATGGATAGTCATCAAATCAAGAAGACTCAAAAGGGAGGGGAGATGTTAAGGACTGGACCTGATGATATGTATCTCCTTAATTCTGAACCTTTGTTCAGGTAAGCTTCTCAAAGGGTGGGTTGTATAAATTTCTGTCAAAAGATGCAGAGAGGGCATCTAGAGGTGGCAAAAGAGTTTTCACTAAACTTTAATGGGACTGAAACCAAAGTGGGGATGTTAGAGTTTTATGTTTAATATAATTCTATCTCTGTTTCAATAGAGATAGCCAACTATGGGGATAAATGGTTCAAATCTATGTCATTAAATTCTTCCTTCTCAAAGGAATTCCTTAAGCCAGAGTATCAGGAGGACAACTTGTCAGAGGGAGTACCTAGAAGTCACATGCTTGAATTATTTGACAAGATGCTTAGGGTTATCCAGAGATATTTCACATGTAAGTGGAGGTTCAACATGGTGTACCAATACCACATCAAGTTACTATTACACTTCACAGAAAATGAATCCATGAACCTTCCATTTTTATATTCTTAGAAGCATTGGTAAGATGTCATGCAGAGTCCAATCCAAGTCAAATCAACTAGATACCAATGTTTTTCACTTTGTCCTTATTAAGATGTTAGTAATCGAAGAGTTAAGGAAAAATAACATTGATTGGGAAACCTTTGTGACTTCATCATAGTTTCAGTTAGATGTTTCCCCCACTCCACAGTCCAAGAGACAAAGTCCTACTCTTGTTGAGGGGATTGTGCATTCAGAGGCTAGCAAGAAGAAAAGGGTGACTATGAGTGATAAAGTTGTGAGAGCTACTAATGAAGAAGAAGAAAGAGGTCCTTCACAACCTCTAAATAGAGAAACTTAACCAATGGCATATCTTATCCCTATGGAGGTTCCCTCAAGAAAACTGAGAGGCTTGAAAGGAAAAAATCTTGTTTTTTCCCCACCCATCGTTGTAGACAAGGTTAAACCTAGAAGGTCTTTTACTAGAGAAGAAAATAAGAAGCATGTCCTTATGAAGGATGATATAGCAGACACTTCATCCCAACAAAAAGGAAAATATCAGTCTTCTAAACATCCTATAGAAATTATCGACATCACTACTCCTCAACATGAAATAAACCCCACCTTCAAAAGGCTCAAGAGGCAGCTCAAGGAAGTAAGAGTTGAAACTGACAAAATGAAGAAGGAAGAATTGGGTTCCACAATGAAGCTTAAGGAGATAATGAACATGTATCGTGAGATTATTGATAAGGAAATATTCTTGGCTAAAATATTTTTACCCCTTCATAGGCAGCTCAAGAATATCTACAGGAAGAACATAACCCATCAAGATGAAATCAAGAAATTGAAGGCAAAGCTACAACCTTTCAAAGAAGAATTGGCAAAGAGAAATTTAGATATGCTGGCCAAGGTGGCTACCAGAAGAATCTCTAGAAAAAAAAGATAAATATATTGGTCTTCCAAAACCAACATCAATTTTGGTCAAAGTTTATGTTATATGCACTTACAACATTTTGGTGATGGATATAAGTTTTGAACCATAACTAGCAGTTTTGGTATTTTTCCTCCAGTTATATATCAATATTATGAAGTTTTGCAGCATATCTGGACACCTGGCATAAGTTTTGAGGTGTTTTAACTTTGGAAAAAGTGAAATAGACTACTACAGGAAGGTTCACAGTGCCTGGAACCATTGGTGTTGTGAACTGGCTGTTTCAAGACAATTTCCAGCATTGCATTGCGAACTCATTTTTTTGGAGATTTTGGAGGGAAAGGGAGCTGCCAACTGTAAAAATGGATTCATACCAACACTCTGATGGTTAGTTGTGATTTGGGAGGTCACCTGCCTCAAGAAGATCCACTCTTATGGACACATCATCAACTATTAAAGAATGTTGCATACGTTGACAACATCTTCCTTTAAAGTAGTAGTTTGTTTCTTTTCTATTGTACACCTATTTTCCACACTTCCCATAGGCATGGGGATCCTATGAGGAAGTTGAGGGGAGAGTTTTAAGGCTGACATTGATATTTTTGAGTTATTTAAAGGGTATTGTAAGACTTAGGAGAGGTTCGAATGGTGTGACAGAAAAACTCCTATTTTGATATTGTCTCTCTAACAGAGTTTTTGTCCTAACGTATAGACTAGATCCAAGATACTTTTAATGGTGGAAAAAAATAATGCTTCTTTTTATCATCTTTTTCTTTCTTATTTTGATATCATTTTGTGTTGAATGATTCATCTAGCTGATTGTTTATTTATTGAAATAAAGGATCTATTGTGATAATGTATGCAAGTGTATCAGAGTAATTTCTTTTTTATTGTAAGAGGTTATTATTTCAAAGAGTTTTCTTCATATGTGTGTCAATTTTACCTGATGTAAATGATATACATATTACATTTTCCTTGTTAAATCTTCCATTTATCACTTTATCTCTTAAAACCTAATTTGAATCCATTAAAGGCCTTGTTTGTTGGTGTATATTACATGGAATTATCTATGATTGACATCTTTAATTGAGTTGTCCATCCATTTTACACATTTTATAAAAAATTATCCTTTACATTTTGATGGGTATTAGGCTTACACCTACAACATTCTAGGTGTGACTTCTAGTGCTAACATTGTGAACACATACCTTTTCATCCATTTCTTGTCCCCATCCAAGGGTTCGTGTTCTCTTGTCATGCAAATTCTTGTTCTTTTCATTCTAACCAGTCTGTGATCTCGTTCTTAGTTGGCCTCCAAAACATTCCCTTAATCACAATTTTCCAGCCCCAACAACAGAACCATTTGTTTGCTTAATTGTTCTATGCACGGGCTGTAAGACCCATGGTTCAGTTTAACTATGACCAACAAACCCACCAGACACCATCCCTTTCAACATCACCTGCTTGCATAGATGAAGTCTCACCTGAGGTATATATGGGGATTTTGAGAACCAGGATTCTGCAGTAGTAACGGAAAGGGAGACAGACAAAAGATTCATTCTTCCTTTTTATATTTATGCGGGCAATTAAGCTCTAGTTAATATCACTTTCTTATGATTCAAATTACTCTACTTATCATATTCATAATTATTACAAATATTCTTCATATACATATTCATGAATATTATTCCATAACTAATCCAAAGTCTATTCTACAAAGCATAACAACATAATTCATAAGCACACATAGACAAGTAGATCCCACAAGACACAATATCATCTCAAAGCTCTCTCTTTATTCATGCTTATTCCTACCAACTGACTATTACATTCATGACTCTAGCATAATCCTTCATCCTTCAACACCCTAATCTCCCAACCCGTTACATATTTATACCTCAAAATCTAAGGCATAAAAGCCTAGTCTATTTATCCCAAAAATAACCCATTACAATGCATGGCCAACTCAGTTAATTGGATGTTCGATTTCTTTCTTCTTCTTTTCTCTCTTCACAGAACTTTTCTACTGTTCTTCTATTTCTAGAATGCCATTCTATCATCCTTATTTTGTGCCTTATTCTCTCTCTCTCTTGCTTTATTCTTTTTTTTTTGTGCATTGTCTTCCTCCCACGTTCTTTCTTCCTTCTACATGCTTTCCTCCTTCTGCGCACTTTATTCCTTTTGCGCACTTTCCTTACATTTAGGTTTTTCTCCCAACCTGTATCCAAAACCTCATGTCCAACAAAATGCACATGTCCTCTCTTTTATCTCCAAAAAGATATCATTGGGAGGATGTTCACAATATTCCATAACCAAGTCATTTGTCTTTTGTATCATTCTTCCTTGTAGATCAAAAAGGAATTGAACATATTCAACCTCTTCATAACATGGGACCCAATCCTTTTGAAATATATTCACCAATTGAGGAAAATATTTTATTTCTTTTTGTCGAAATCTGCAATACCACTTCCTTACAAGATTCCCTTGCATTGACTATGCAAAGGCCATCATCAAGTCATCTTCAAATACAAGGTTATCATTATCTATATAATTCATAAAATACTCTAGGAAGTCAACAAATAGCCACATATTTCCATCAAACATAGGGATGCAATCAAGTGTAATATTTACAAAAAAATGTGGAGCTTTTGAAATTCGTGGTGAAGACAAAGGGACAAATATATAATCAACAAATGACGTTTCTTTCTCATCAGTGTCCATATTTCAAAAATAAAGAATGATGGTTCAAAATGTTATTACCACTTGTGATTTTACCAAATATGCGGGGTTTCCAATTACTGGAAAGTTGGTTATTGTGTTGTACCTTCGTGACTGGTGTGGTTTCGGTGGAGTCTTTAGGTGATCTCCTGCAAGTTAGTACAAATAACAATAAACTCACCAAAATATAAAAAAGAATTTCTTACCAGAGATTGAACAATGGAGTTGACAAAGTTGAAAACCTTTAGTTGTAATGCACTTATTTTTATTTTCTTTATGAGAATAACTAGATGAGACCCTAAAATGTTATAAAATAAAACCAGAATAATCTCATCAAAGTACAAAGGAAAAAATTTACTAGATATTTGTCATTGAGGACCCTTGGTTTGAAAACCTTGTTCCCTAACAACAACGCCAAAACAATGTTATTGACCAAACTAGTAGACCACCAAGATAGTATTATGCTACAGTGATAACACAAGGGATAGGTTCCCAATTTCACAACAACACCCATAATTTTCCCTATTCAATCCAAATGCCTACACTAAGAGGCTTTGGGAGGCTTCCTGTAAAGTAACACTTCACCACAAGAATATCAAGACTAGTGTCTAAAAAAAGTATACTAGGTGAAGGTAGGAGTTAATTGTTTCATTTCTTTATGACATAAAAAAATTGTAGAAAACAAAGATACCAAACAACATGCTAACTTACCCTCAATCTTCAAAAATAATGACTGAATAAAGTACAAGAGAGAGGGGTAAATGTTCTCACCACATTCTGGATGATTTGACATGTAAATACCTTGATCAAAGTGGTTGTAAATGAGATATTTTCTCACTTTCCTATTATTTTATACCTGCAAAATAGATTAAAACACATAAACCAACAAGAAAAATGGCATTTTAAGGCCTCCCACAAGTGCAAAAATCCACTAGATCGATAGATATGTGGGTATGTAGGGTAGGGAAGCAAAGTATAAGTGTATATTATTCCATAGAGCCTTCATACATGCTAAAAAATCAATTTCCAACAAGTTGGAAATTAGTTTTTCAAAATAGGTGTTCAATTCCCCCTAGGGTCAAAACCCAAAATTTGATACAACCAATGAAACAACTTCTTTCGTTATCGTTTTTCTCTCTAATAACCAAAAACTAAATATAATACTAATAAATCAGATCTAGAATGAATGTGAAAGGTTTTAGGAAATATAAACGTACTATATGCCACCCTTTTATTGCTAACAAGTGTGTAGATCTGAAGAGTTTCCTTGTTATTATATTGCATATATGCACACTATTTCTTAATAAAACCCTTTTAATATGTGTTTAATGAAGCATGAAACTCAAAGGTACATGTAACTTGGGGTAGGGAAAATCCCAAAAGGCAAAAACCCCAAGATCTACTAGCTTATGAAAGATTAAAATGAAGTGTTAAGCTAGGGTATGATTTTTTTTTAATTTTATAATAAAAGTTTATTAATTGGGTTGGTTTTCATTGATGTCAACCCTTGAAGAAAGTATGGTATAGAATTCTGGTAGCACAAATGTTTGGGTAATGGACCCAAGTTTGTTTGATAGATAATGGTATGAGTTTTGATATATTTGTAGGTAAAACTATTCTAGATGGACAATACATGTCATGTCATTTCTGGTGGTATGTGAAACATCACATAAATCCTCATGGTTAGAGAGTCATGGCCATGTGAAGTTGGAGAATCCTCATGAGTCATATAGAAGCCCCAAAAGGTTAAAGTAGTCAAAGTGTTTGCAAAGAAGAAATTATTTAAATAATTAAGTGAAGTGATGGGTGTACTATAAGTCAAAGAGGATGCAAAAGAAATTATTTAAATAATAAAGTTAATGGAGAAATTACTAATTATGGAAAGTGGTTAAGTTAAATGGACAAGTGGTTATAAGTGGGTTAAACCTAAAACAAGGAAAGTGGGTTAAGATGGTTACAAGGTAACCCCTTGAGGAAGCTACAAAAAAGTATAAATAAGAGGCAAGGGTCTCTCATTCAAATCACACTTGAATATCATTGAGTATCTATTTTTAGTGAAAGGTTATTTGGGAAGGTATTATTGATAGAGAAAAGTGTAGTAGAAAAAGTGTAGTATAAAAATTGCAACAGAAAAAGTGCAGGAGGAAAAGTGTGACAGAAAAAGTGCGACAGAAAAATTGTGGCAGAATAATTACAGTAGAAAAAGTGAGGCAAGAAAAGTGTGGCAGAAAAAGTGTGGTAGGAAAAGTGCAGCAGAAAAAGTGAGGCAAGAAAATTGCAGAAGAAAAAGTGTGTCAGGAAAATTGTAGCAGGAAAAGTGTGGCAGAAAAAGTACAACAAAAAAATTGTAGCATGAAAAGTGTGGCAGGAAAAGTGCGGCAAAAAAACTGCAACAAAAAAAGTGTGGCAGAAAATCGCAGCAGAAAAATCGTGGCAACAGAATGCTACAAAAAGAAAAAATGTATGGTTCTCATATGTGTAGTGTTGAATTTATGAATCAAGTTGAGGGTTTTCCTTATAAATATGTTGGATTCCCTCTTGGGATTTTATGTCTTGTTGTAGAGTTTTTCTAAGGTAGATCTACTAAAGTTTAATATTGGTTCTTGTTTGAGGCTTTTGGTTGAGGTATGTTGTTGAATTTATTAGTATCGATAGAGGTTGTATAATAGTGAGGTTCTAGCACATGGTTTGAGGTACAGACTTGTGGTATAGTGTTTGAGGTATATGTGATTAGATCAGATTGGTTGATGAGTATACAGTGACAGGTTTATTAGTAACATATTCAGTTTCTACATTTGGGTACATGCTTGAGACAAGTAGTTGATGAGTTGGAACATACATGAGGTGTATAGTTGATGATGTTGGTACATCTTGATGAGTCATATTTTATGTGTATTTGATGCATGATTGGTACATATTTGGTGTATGGTTGATGCACTTGTTGATGGTACAAGTTGAGGTATAGGTTGGTCTATGGTTGATGCACTTGTTTATGGTACAGGATGATTACAGGTTGGTGCATGGTTTATGCACTTGCTTATGGTACAAGCTGATTACAGGTTGTTTGGTACTGGTTGGTGCATGGTTGATGCACTTGTTTATGGTACAAGTTGATTAAAGGTTGATTGGTATAGGTTTACAACAGTATCTCTCACAGTGATAGTGTGACAATGATTCCATCATTATACGTCTATGTCAGGGTGGTTGGACGGGGCAAGGACAGGTGGTTGTATCCACCTTCCAGTTGTAGCCAAAGAACAGAGGGGGTTATAGCCTCCTTCTGGTTGTAGCTAGAGAATTGGGGAGTTTGAGCTTCCCTCGGGTTGTATCTTGAGAAACTGGGGGGTTGGAGCCTCTTTCCAGTTGCAGCTGGAAAACAAAGGAAGTTGTTGCACTTTGGGTTGCACTTTTGACATACAAGAAAAAGTATTATGTGGTTTTCTCCCACTTTGGGTTTCCACGTAAAAACACTGGTGTACTGTGTATGTGTATGATTTCTCATTTTTTCATTGTTTATTTACTCTTCAACTATTGGATGATAATGCTACATTGATATAACTCTTGGATTTTGTGGTTAAAAGGGATTGAATTTCTCTATTACTAATTCACCCCCCTCTAAGTAATCCAACAATTGGTATCAAAGTAGGTTCCTTTAGGAAACAGTTTAACCACTAGAAGGAGATCATGGGTTATTCTGATAATGGAGTACCGATGTTTAATGGTCATAATGGTTTAAATTATGAGATGTGGAGAAGAAGGACGAACATATTTTTACAGGCATGGGGACATTATATTTGGCTATTAGTTGTTACAAGATATGATAGTTCAAAAAGGGAAAAGACCGCAGCCAATAAATAATTGAAGAAGAAAAAAAATAGCAATGGATTTCATCTGGGAAGGATTACCTAATCCGATAAGAGAAAAGGTTGGTAAATGTTCATTAGCCAAAGAACTTTGGGATAAGTTACATGAAATATATTCTTCACCCATCACAGATTCAGAAAATGCCAAAGAAGATGCA
>CBVK0100485903.1:0-18070 GCA_900067695.1 Picea abies
CGATGTCCCTTCTTTCCACCACCCCCCCCATCATCCCTCCCTCGCAGTTTCATGTTCATCCCCTCTCCCGGGCTCCTCTTCATCCTCTCCACTCTCCCATCACCATTCTCCTTTTAACAGCAGGGACAATGAGCGATCTAAGCTCTTGACCACTATGAGCATCATCAAAAAGGATCTGGAGGACATCAAAATGGCCATGTGCGAAGTACAGACAAGGGAATATGATCGGTGGCACCGAGTGGATAATGTGATGGCATTTCTACAAGACCTTCGAAGAGCCATGGCAGAACAAGAGAAAGGGAAAGCACAGGAAGTGCAGGGCTACGTCGGGCTGCGTCTAGGTCCAGGTTAGTAATGCATTCCCATCTTTTTTCTCTCTTATTGTCATTACTTTGGCCCTGCGTGGCATAGTAGAATTATTGCCCTCATGCACTTGACATATGGCCCTGCGTGACCATGTAGATAAGTTTATATCTATGGATTGAACTTCGAACAATGATGGTTTCCTGAATGGGCACCGTTACGCCTTTTTATTTTATTTTGGACACTTGGTAGAGGTGGTTTCCCAATAGGACACCAATTCCAGGTAGTTAGTTAACTTTCAGACATTTGTATTTTTTTACCAGGAATCAATATACTATCTAAATTAAAAAAAAAAAAAACTTTTTTTATTTAATTTTTTTTATTTAATTTAATTTTATATAAAGTAATAAAGTAATTTTAAGCTCGATGATAGTGTAACAATGTAATTGTAATAAATTAGTTTAAAAAATTAATATTATATTTAAAAAAAAAAAACAAAATTAAATGATATTAAAAAAATGATTATGTAACATGCTTGATGGTTGTGTAACATTGTAATTATAATAAATTGTAATAAATTAGTTGAAAAAATTAATATAATATTTTAAAAAATTAAGTCAAAATTAAATGGCATTAAAAGAAATGATATTGTAAAATGATTTTGATTTGGATTGGAGAATAAAGAAAAAATAAATTCTTATAAATAAATTATGCTAGATTAAATTAAAAGAAAGAAAGGATTGTGGGTTAATTAAAAGATAAATTTAAATAGGGTGAAAAGTAAGTGAGGAAGAAGATTTAAATAAAAAAGAGTCATGTGAATTTATATAAATTTATATAGCTAAAAATATTAAGAGTGCGATCATACTAGTGTTAATGTACTAGATCCTATCAGAACTCCGCAGTTAAGTGCGTTTGGGCAAGAGTAGTATTGGGATGGGTGACCTTCCAAGAAGTCTTAATGTTGCACACTCTTTCTTGATGAATCAAAATAAACAGACACTTGTTTTGAATAGGTTCCCGCATATGATGAGGCCTAGGGTTCCCGCAGAGTGAGATCCCCGCATTGAGTTGATAGCGTAGCCGCAACCTGACTCCACCCACACACCAGCACATTTTGATCCCTTCAGTCATGACAACTATGCAAGATTCAGTGTATCACTCCTACTCTGCATATGTGGATCTGAACAGTGGAATGAGTGCATATTTTTTGCGGTTACTCCCACACCTCGACATGCCATGGCTCCCTACAGACGTGGTGTTTTTTTCACTTTCCAGTAAAGCTTCAGACGGACGTTTCGTGGCACCCTGAAGACATGGATCTCCACTTCATCGACAATAATAGCCCTTTATGGCTACCAATGTAGACCTAATGTGAGCTGACGACGACGCTCTTTGGGCTAGTGATAACCTCTTCTTGACAGATGACACCTACAATCTTATGTACGAGTGCTTGCGTCACTCCCTAACAAATCACCACCCGACGCTGCCCCCCCCTCTGCAGTCCCCTCCATAAATGGCTTCGCTACAACCCTCAGATATGATCTCTTCTCATGATGGAAAGCCAATTGTCCTTGATCACGTTCCCGACTGTCATCCTTGGGTGAATCCATCTCTACTTCCTCGGGAGTCTCCTCCTTTTTCCTCCTGTTCTAGTTCACCATCTCTCCTTGTTTCTATGACTCCTTTTACTGCTTCTTCCCCTGACCCTATCACCATTGTTGGACCCCATTTCTCTCCTCTTACCCTCGATGGTGCAGGCCATAATATATCCTCTAGAGCCAAATCTCATGCTAACCACAAACATAAGTCCTGGAAGGTCAAACAATCTCCTTCCAGTTGTACTCTTGGAAAAGACATTTCCTTGGATCAAGTCTCCAACCTTTCTAAGAGGGCTCTCATTGGTAATTTTTTCTATACTAAGATGAATAAATCACGCTTATTGATTTGGTTACTAGAATTTTGGAAACCAGTGCTTGGTTATTGCCTGAAGATTAGTCTCCTTTCCAACCACTGGTTTATATTTCATTTCCTGTCGGAAGATATTTTATTGTTGATTTTAAGCTCCATGTGGATACTAGATAGGGGAATCCTCATGCTCAAGAGATGGGCTCCTGGATTCAGTTCCTTTTCTGAATCTTTTAGAAAAAGATTCATGTGGATGCTCTTACCATATTTTTCGCTTGAACTTTGGACCAAACTAGTCTTTGAAGCATTAGACAACACAGTCGGGAAGTTTTTTATTTTTATAATCACTCTCTTAGCTAGGTCAAAAAATGTGTAGCGTGGGTTCCAGTTGAAATGGACCTTGAATGTGGTCTCCAAGATTCCATCGATGTCCATATAGGGGACCACTCCTTCAGACAACCTCTTGATTTCTGGCGGGATCCCTTTCGGTGCCACTTTTGCTAGCATACAGGACATCTGAAGAACTTGTGTACATTGGCTAAGCCTGCGATCTTCAGGACCTATTTGGATCAGTTTGGTAAAAATCTACCCCAGACTTTGGGTCGGGACACCTTCCTCGGTAAGATGAAGATCTTTTTTCCTAATTTCTTCCTAAAAATCACTGTAGAAGAATTAAATTATTTAAAAAATAATGAGCTTTGGGTTTTAGAGATCTTTGAAGACTTCTAAAAACTCCTTATAAATAGGTTTGATGCCTCATTACTTAGCCTTGATCCCCTCAGTGATGTCCCTGTTCCTCATGACTCCTCTCCCTTTTCACTGGATCCTACAACGTTCCATGACCAAGAAGACCATTCTCAGCTTCATCTTCCCTGCCTTAAGCACACTTGACCTAATCACCTTCCCTCTCATGATCCTAACTCATCCTCCTCACCTCCTTCCACACTGATTGAAGCTCCCTCCCTTAAAATTGTCTCCCCTCCTTATTTCCTTCAAACTAAACCCTCCCCTGACACTATTACTAAGCCTCCTTTGACTCTCTCACTCGCGCCCCTTTTCCCTTTTCCTCTCACTGTTACCAATTCTTCTTCTACCCTCCATCTCAATCGATCCAATGTGACTATTCGAAAATCCCGCCACAGACTACCTAAAAAGCCTCCCAACTCTATAGAAGGTGGGCTTTCAGGTTTTGCAAACTCTGATCCTCCCACTTCCCTTTCCTCCTCCACTTCTCTAGAACTCAACTGCTCCTCATCTGCGACCCTTAGAGAAATCCAACCGACTCTAGGTGTTCCTTAATGCTTATTTTTTCACTTAATATATGTGCGTTTGGGAGCCCCACTAAACTTGCCTCCCTAAAGAGATTACTACAGCAGGTCAAACCTGACATAGTTTTCTTACAAGAAACTTTGATTGAGGGAGACAAGGAAAAAACCTCTTTTTACAATGTTTTCCTCATTGGAATGTAGTTGCTTTAGATTCACATGGTCACTCCAGGGGACTCCTTACTAGTTGGAACCTAGCCTTTGCTGAGTTTTGTGCCTTTGGTACAGTTGTAGGTATTTTTTTGGAAGGAATATTAAAGCAATCTAAAGATCCTGTCAAACTTCTTAGTTGTTATGTGCCATATAAATACAGAGAGCCTTTCTGGAAACAACTCTATAATTCTGGATTTTTGCGTGAAGATAATCTTATTATCAGTGGTGATCTAAAATTCACCTTATCTACCAAAGAAGTGTGGGGAGATATATCTCAGATTGACCCCCTGGCATATTTCATCGCCAATATCCTTCATTGCTCGGGGTTAGTTGACTTCCAACCATCTGTTATGTCTCTTATTTGGCAGAATGGTAGATCCGGCTCTACATGTATCTCTAAAAGACTGTACTGCTTCCTCTTAGACTCCAAGTTGATCGATAGACATCACAAATTCCGTACTTGGGTTTTATATTCAATGATCTCAGATCAGTATCTGATCTACTTACAATTTAATGGGCCTCCATGAAATGACGCATCCCCCTTCAAATTTAACAACTCGTGGATTTATGATACATAATTCATTACTTTAGTCTGATCCTCTTGGGAAGAGATGTGAAGCTAGTCTGACAGATCTTCAAATCTACTCCTCTGCAAAAAAACTTAAACACTTGAAGAGATTTGTTATCAAATGGCATATTTCTAAGAAGTTTCAACTAAATGCATAATTTTCCTCCATTGATCAACATATATCTGATCTTTTTGCAAAGTACCCTTCACAAATATTTGAATAAGATGATTTGGAATTACTTAAGTCTCTCACCCAAAGGAAGAATGATATCCTCTCTATAGAAGAAGTTACATGGAGACTCAGGAGTCGGGCTATCTGGATTGAGAAAGGCGACAAAAACACTAAATTATTTCACAAATTTTGCATCTCAGAGATGCAGTCACAACACAATTTGGGACTTGGCAAATGAGGAAGGGAACTTTATTTCAACTGATTAAGAGATAAAAAAGATGGCATAAAATCACTTCAAAGCACAGTACAATGCTATTGATTATGAAAACATTGACTTACAACTTGATGTTCTCAAGACTGTCCCTCAATTCTTTAATGATGATGATAATGTGGAGATTGGCAAACCTGTTTCACTTGCATAATTACAAGAAACTATCAGCAAAATTCGTAAAGAGAAAATTCCTGGTCTAGATGGTTGGACATAGGAACTTTTTCACAATTTCTTTGATATCCTAGGAGTGGATTTACTCAATGCAGTGGAAGAATCACAGAGTACAGGATATATCCCAGGGGCACTAAATGAAACCTTCTATGCTCTCATTCCAAAAATTAGCAAGCCGGTCAATTTTAATGACTTTAGGCCCATTGCACTATGCAATTTTTCCTACAAAGTCATTTCAAAAATCATCGCTTCCTGGATCAAAGACAAACTAGCCAAATGTATTTCCATTGAACAGTTCGGCTTCCTTAAGGATAGGTTGATTTTTGATGTTTTTTGCATCACACAAGAATGCCTTCATACGACAAAATTAAAGAAGCTTAATTCTGTCATTTTAAAGATGGATCTTAAAAAAGCCTATGGCAATGTCAGTTGGCAATTTCTCAAATTACTCCTTGACCAGATTGGATTAAATTGGTGTGTCGTTGAATGGATTATGAGCTGCATTACCACTGTTAACACGGTTGTATTAGTCAATGGTGCTCCAACAAATTTCTTTAAATGCCACAGGGGACTGCGTCAAGGTTGCCCTTTATCACCCTTGCACTTTCTATTAGTTGTCGATTTTTTTAGCAGAATGATGACACAAGTTGTGGCCACGAGATATTTTTCAGGGTCTTAAAGTTGCAGTCAACACCTTTATCTCACATATTCTTTTTGTTGACGATGTACTCATTTTGGGAGCTGGGAAATTAGAGTACTGGTTGACTTTAAAATCCATCCTCTCCAAGTTCTGTGATGCAACATGGATGGCTATAAACTGCCACAAATCTGTCTTTCTTGTACAAAATGCTGATCATACCTTTAAGCAGAGCTTGACTTCATTTTTTAATATCAAGATTGAAAATCTTGATCAAGGTATGAAATATCTTGGCTTTTTCCTTAAGCCAAACAATTACAAGGTGAATGATTGGTTATGGCTCCTCCAGAAGATCGAAAAGAGGATAGGGAATTGGACTTTCAGATGGCTATCTTTCAGAGGTAGACTAACCTTAGCCAACTCAATACTACAGAGAATTCCAGTTTATTGGGTCAGCCTTGTCAAATTACCTTCATCTGTGATACACCGAATTCATCATTTGCTCACAAAATTCATCTGGAAAGGAGGTAAGAAATGTATTGGTTTTCATCTTACTAAATGGAAAAATCTTTCCAAGCTAAAACATTTTGGAGGTTGGGGCATAAAACACCTCTCTTGGTTTGCCCACTCATTGGCTGCCAAATCCTGCTGGAGAGGTTTATTCGGTACTAGTCTTTGGAATACTGTGTTATGCAAAAAATATCTTAAAGGCCTAGATCTTACCTCCTGGTTACGTAGAGCTGTACATAATACTCAAGGTACTTCCATCATTTGGAATAACTTTATGCAGTGACTTCCGATCATCAAAAGATGGTTGGCTTGGGAGATTGGATCTGGGAATCATGTTGTCTTAGGCCATCATCCCTTTATTGGCTACAATGAACATTATAAACTCTCACCTCCTCTCCTCCAAATTTTAAACAACTCAAGGATCTACTATCTAGCTCAAGCAACCCATCCTGGTGATTCGAGACTTACACAACATTGGATTGAGTCTAATCAGATCGGATTAACAGAGGAACTCAAATCCGAATGGGACAACTATGTTTCTACTTTATGGAACAATGGAATCAACCTCACAAATGAAAATGACAAATTGGTTGGGTCCTAGAATAGGTCCTCAGGTATAGTCACTGCTAAACTAGCTTATCAATCCATTTTATTTTTTAATAATATGGAAGAGAAGAAATGGTGGTACAAAGCTATTTGGGGACTGAACATTCCAATACAATTGCTCTGTTTTATGTGGATGTGCCTTAATGACTGCGTACTTATAGGAGTAAATTACCAAAAGAGAGGAGGCATTGGACCTTCGGTCTACAATCTCTGCTTAAAAATGAAGAATCCATTGTACATCTATTTGTAGACTGCCCTAAAACACAAAACATTTGGACTCAAGTGACAAAATCACTGAAGATTGAAAGTGATTGGAAGTATCCCACTATAGAGGAAAAATTGAAGCATTGGTTCTTCCAATTTCCAAAAATCAGACACATACCTTTTTTGGTTTTGTGGGGCATCTGGAAATTCAGGAACATAATTTTGATTGAAAACTATAATAGATTGGATCCTGGGATAACCATCAAAATTATTCTTTCCCTAAAAGATTTTTCAGACAATGAAGATGAAGATAAATTGGATTCATTACTAAATCCAATATATTTTGATGATAATCCTATCGGATTTTTTGATGGTGCAACTGTAGATAATATCTATGGGATTGGGATTTATCTAAAATTTTCTAGTAAGCACACAGTCCAAGCACATTTTGCTGGAGGCACAGGTAACAATACGAAAGCGGAAATAATGGGTCTTTGGGGAATCCTTTTTCTCTCATCCTATCTTTCTATTAAAAATTTGATGGTTGCAGGTGACTCAAAGGTCACTATTGATTGGATAAATGACAAAGCTAACTTGAATCTAATTTATTTCAGCAACTGGAAAGACAAAATTAGAAGATTAAACACTGGGTTTGAGACTATCAAATTTATGCGCATACATAGACAATTCAACAAAGTAGCAGACAACCTTTCAAAAAAGGCACTCAAATTCAACACAGGATGGCTTTATTATGAAGAAATGATTGTTGAAACTACTGTTAGCGCTGAGAAAATACACATTTTCTACGCTGGAATCTTCAAGAAGTACTTTTTTGTAAATTTTGTATATGGACTACTTTTGATATTATAAACAATACTACAATGTAGTATGTGCAAAAAGGGAATACAATATGATCTTTTTGAACGATATCCTACTTATATATGTAATTGGAAGTTTCATTTGATTCTATTAGAATAATAGTGAAATTGTCGTGAATATATATATATATATATATATATATATATATATATTTTTTTTTTTTTTCACTCGAAAAAACATTTTCACTATTATTCTAATAGAATCAAATGAAACTTTCAATTACATTTTAATTTTATTTTTAATTTTATTTTTAATTATTCATAATTTTATATTTAATTTTTTTTAATTAATAAATAGATTAATCATATAAATAATAAATTATTAGATATAAATAATAAATTAATCATAAATTAAATATAATTAATAAATTAATATATAATAGAATACTCATACTAAATCAATACTCATATAATCCCATAATAGATTAATCCTAATAGAATAGTCTAGTCATATAATAGATTGATCCTATAATAGAATAGTTTAGTAATATAATAGATTATAGAATAGTCATATAATAAATTATAGATTTAGACATATAATCATCTTGTGAAATAGATTATTATAAAATGTAGTGAATATTTTTGAAAAATTAAAATAATAGAATAGAATAGTCATATAATGGATTAATTATATAATAGATTATAGAATAGTCATAGATTATAGAATTAGTCTTATAATTTTGTGAAATAGATTATAATCTTGTGAAATAAATTATTATAAAATTAAGTGAATATTTTTGAAAAATTAAAATAATAGAATAGAATAGTCGGATTAATTATATAATAGATTATAGAATAGTCATAGATTATAGATTTAGTCCTATAGATTATAATCTTGTGAAATAGATTATTATAAAATATAATTAATATTTTTGAAAACTTAACAAACTCATTTGATAGGATTTATATTTAGGATAATCATTTTATATGAAAATGTTTACGATAACAAAATATATAATTCATCATCAATATGTTGAATTTTGATTTTTTACCACATCCACAATCATATTGAAATATTTCAAACTTAATCATTTTCAAAATAAAGTCACTAGCATAGATATGCATATATTTCCCACCCACACCATGTTTTAGGCATGGTAGATCTGCTTACACAAGACAATATCAAAATTAGAATAATGAATTTGTGATAGATGCACTAGATCTATAGTGACTAACAAAAATTTAGACATAGTTAAATGAGATGAAAATGTAAAAGATAAGATTGACAAGATATTAGTCGATTTCCATCGAGGTATATCAACAACTTTTACTTATTAGTTGTGCATAATGTGATATATCCAAAATGTTGTGATGTGTGTTCTCCTAACTCCCTATATCAATTTACAATTATCCCAGAACCTTTAACTATCATTCATTTTATCTGTGTAAATCAATTGCAACTCGATTTCACCTTTAATCTAATTATCAAATTCATTGATGGATAGCCACAACCCTATAATGAATGAATGAAATCATTACATGGGCTTCCTTGGTCGATTAATAGTTTGAGTGGATCACAGGTATCCCTTTACACAATTTAAATATTGTATAACATCCACAACCACACTTCCTCAATATTTGGTGTAACATGTCGAGCCTCAATTCATGGTGTGGCATGTTGAGCACATATCTATATCCTATTTCAATCCCCATAATGAACATAGTCATTTGATTGAATAGTTCATTAAAAATTAAAAATCCCCATGAGTAATTTATAATTAAAAATTCAACATTAAAAATGCATGTTGAAAATATCGATACATCATTGCATAAACTTTATTTAAAAATTCAACATTAAAAATACATGTTGAAAAAATGAATATACCATCGAGTTACTATTACAAATAAGTGATGTACTCCATAAATACACATCGTGAAAAGATTTGTGACCATATGTATAAGTTTTCCTTGAAAAATAATCATATACCAATTAACATTAACCACATCCACACAATTTAGATTAATGTTATTTGCCTTTTACCTAAAAGCACATGCAAACCTTAATATTTGAAAATAGGATTCACTTCGAAGTCCATAGATGAATGGTTTTGTGCCATTCAATTTGATTTTGAAGCTAACCACGTTCATAATGTAGAAAAAATAAAATTTGATAGTTATTCTAAACTGTAGAAAAAATATAATTTGATAGCTATTCTAAACTATAGATTAAAGCAATTGAGAATTACACAATACAAAATCCAAGGATAAATGTGAGCTCATCATAACTTGGGAAATATATGTGGATATTAATATATAATGTAAGGATAAATGTGAGTCCATCATAACTTGGGAAAGATTTGTGGATGTTATGCATAAACATTATTCATTAAAGCATTATGAAAATTATAGTTTATGTGATTATGAAAATTTTAGTTCAATGTAATGGAAACAATTATGTCAATTTTGTGATTATTTTAATATTGAAGATTATATAAACAAACTTTATAATTTTATGGTTTATGTTGATATTTGGAATACTTAATTCAATTTAACTCTTAAGTTTCATAGTAAGTTGCATCATTAAATTAAAATTGTTTGAGCTTCGACTATTAAAAACATGGTATATTCACACAAGTCAAACATTTTAAGACAAATGCTCACATAGATATAAAAAATAAGAATACTAGGACTTACATGGTTAAAACCTTCAAAGAGGGAAACAATCCACAACATTTAAGCAATTGATTAATACAAAAAATAATTTACATGAAAAATCTCTCAGTTTTATCATCAACAAATGATTCTCCATGTTCTTTAAATATAGATCATGGATCCATAGGGTATTAAGAGATGGATCAAGTGTCATTAATATCGAGAACGTGTTTGAATTTAATTTATGTGACCTGATAGTTCAAAGTGAAAGGTCACTCATGTGTAGGATATGATTGTGACCATTGAATTAGTAAAGTACAAAGGCACAAAAAAGAAATGCACTAAAAACACACTTTAACTTAAAACTACATCAGACCAAGTTGAGCTTAACCTAGCTCCTATTGTCCAAATATTTCAATATCCCCACTTAAGAAAAAATTGGGATAGGATTCAAGGATTTACTAAGTGATAAAATGAGAAGAATGGAGGTATAAGAACCTATCCACCATTAATGATAAGTTACTTAAGTCTTAATATATATGAAATCTTAAGAACATTGCTAGGCTTCATGAAAATGTTAGCAACTTGATCATCTATACAACACTAAAACACTTGAAGTATCCTCTGAATGAAATGCATGACTACTCAATGTGTGTGTCACATTGATAATGAAATGTATCATTGGCAAGTTAAATGTCACTCTAATTGTTACACCAAAGAGAGGTCGAATGTTGATGTAGAATCCAAACTCTGAAAAGATATATTAGATCCAAAGAATTCCCCGAATTCCATGAACTGTGGCTCAATACTTGCGTTTTGTAGAGGAAAGAGAAATGACATTTTGTTTCTTACAAACCCAAGTGATTGTTTTGGAACCAATGTTGAAAACATAACCCGTAATAGAGTTTCAATCATTAAGGTCATTGTGTAATGTGCTCGGCCCCCTTATCAAGATCACTATGTAATAACAAATACATATTTGACTGAGAATAATTTAAATTGTTATATTGTATTTTACAAATTTTATTTTTATGTTTTATACAATCCCCATAAAATATAGTAATACTATAAAATACAATGAAAATGATCATTCTACACGTTTGACTCCAAAATTGTATTTTGTAGTACATAATCATATATATATATATATGTGTGTGTGTGTGTGTGTGTGTGTGTGTGTGTGTGTGTGAACAAGAATGTGCCTCTTGTTGGTAAGTGAGAATTAGAAAATCAGAATTCCAATTCCACAATATCTAGCATTAAATGTTTGATTTTTGATTTAGCATAGCTCAACACCGGTTTGAATGTTAATGATGAAAACAAAAAGACTTTAAAAAACTAAATTAATTGTCCATTTAAAAAATATATATAATTAATTTAAAAAATATAAACCATACATGTTGAGTTGGTACACAAATAATGTCATTTGAAAATGATTTCCAAGAATAAATCCATACATACAACCTCAATGAAACTCCTTGTCATCCTCTCTCAACCATATACATGTATTTTCATATTATGATTTTTCTCTGAGCACAATTCCTTCATAACCAAAATCCTTGAGATTACATTCAGATTACATTCAAACCATTAATAATCGTTAATATATCAGACATCAGACATCGTTGGACATCAACTTTTTCCAACTAATTTCGTGAACTAAAATGGGTTTGGGCTGTGATCGGTTTGAATGAAAAATATATAATGTATAGACATATTTATGTCCATTTTGTACTCTAAAAATGAAATAATAGTAGAGTCAACAATTTAGACATGTGTTTTCACAAATGATGGTCATAACTCATCTTTTAGGTGACCATGGTCATAACTCAAAAAATTGCACAGAGTACACGTTTCGAACATGCAAAGCTTGGCAATCCTCGATTTAACCACTTTCCTTTCCACTGATGTGGATAGAGATGTAACTTTCGTTTTCAACATATTATGCCTATGAAGGTTTGATCGAGTCATGGAGAAGATAAGGAGGCCTAACATCAATAGTAGTAAATCATGGCAAAGGGTGAAATGAGCCTGGTGTCATAACTATCTAAAAAATAAAGTTATTCCCTCTTCCTTTAGATAATCAATTGAGTGATTTAGATAAAAAAATATAAATCTAGGTTTCTTCCTTCTTCTTTAGTCGAACAATTAAGCAATTTGGAAAAGCAATGCATGTTTTCATAGTCTCATCTTTTATGAATCCTTCATAGTAGGAAGCCTTGTGGAGAGTTTTTCAAATCCTTTACAAATTTTTTATAAGAAATCACAAGACTATTTTAGAGCATGCAACAAGATAGACAATTCTAGTTTTTTTTAAGTGTTTAGCTTTCACTTCCAACACCAACTGCATTGTTTAGCATGGCATATGTGCCACTAGCAACCACCACCATAACTGTCTTTCATATGATAGATGGAGGATATTAGGGCATTAAGATAAGTTGTTTGTGTTGGTATCTGGTGCGTCATTGATGTTAATAATTTTTTGTTGTTATGATGACGAGGAGAAGACAATGCATTTAATACAAAGTGTGTTGTTGTCGATGACTAGGATTCCATGATGGCTTACTACAAGTGGTGAAGTAGTTGGTACAATTCCATTACCTATGAATTCAAGAGAAATAGCGTAGTGGCATTCCACTGCTGACCATAGAATACTTGACGCTTTGCATGGACCATCATAATCGAAAGCTCATCTATGCTTGTAGTGAAATATATATCATGTGTGTAAGCATGCATTGTAAGAAATGACACAAGACAGACTAGAGATTAAAGTTGACCACCCTCTTAGCCATAGTGTGTATAATATCTTTGAAAAGATTGGTATCCCACAACTTTCTAAATAACCAAAACTATTTTTGCATGAGAAATAGTGTAATTAATAGTGATTCAAGTCCTTAATATATTGCAATATGTTTTAATAGACTTATGAGGCTATCTTGCATGACAAAGATGAAGAGATCCACTCTTACAACACTAAACATGCAAAATGGCCTACTCACCAATGTAAGCTTTCACTATAGAATCCGACCTTCAAAAGATTGTAATGGACAACTATTCATAAAAGCTCGATCAAGCAAAGTCGTTGCATAAGACAAGGGAATTATAGGCCATAGTCACAAGGGAAGTTTGGCCATTCTTCCAACAATTCTTATGGACACAAATAACATTTTAATCTTTGTAACGCTCAATCATATAAGATGACTGCTTTACACAATATTTTATAAGATGATTGCATTACACAATATTTTATATATTATGAAAAATTAAAATATATATGATTGAGTGAAAGCTAACTTTTACCTTTATATTTGACAAGTGTTATACATGCAACATTGACATTTTTTTATAGTGATTAATTAATAGATTATCTTCCACCTAGCACTCATTCCTAATGCTACTTTCGCCTTCATGTAAAAACAATGTCCTATTGTGTTATCTTACCTCTATCCATGTTAGCTCACAATGTTTGTAGCTCACAATGTATCTCACAATGTTTGTGGTAGTTACACAAACTTCCAAAGGTGCTACTATATTTCCAACCCAAGTATATTTTGTATGTTCAATATTCACATTTTCTTTGCTCAAAATGAATTGTCTTTGTGTAAATAACACCCCACTTGGTTCAGATTAAGACTTAACATTTCTTACAACAAAAAAGTACTCATGCACTACTACTATGTTCATATGGGTTGGTATTACCTAGAAATGTCTGGGGAAGATAGGATTTGTAGTGTAGATGGAGAAATGTGCTTACGTTTATGTTTTTTTATGCTTATTATTTGTGTAGTTATTTTTCACAAGTTACAACAAATTGTAGAGAATTATTAATTACTACTTTTTTTCTATTGAATGTGTTCTTAGGTTTAATTTTAATTAATGAATGTAATTGCTTTAGTTTGATCAATCTAAACCTCAAGAAGGTGAAGGTGAACAAATTTTTTTGTGCTTAGGATTGTTGAGGTTGAGAGTTGAAATGTAGGTGATTTCAGGAACTAAAAAATATAATGTGGCTTATGTCTTGGTGTGGTGCGTGGATAAATTGGAAGGGCACATTCAACCATACCCTTTTGATGTCTAGGATCCTTACTTCATAGGAAGATTGTGGGTGCAATTCATGTCCAAAGTTCATAAAGATGGTAGGTAGTACACCAGTGCAATTGCTAACACCTAGATTGACTTGCAAGAAATCCTCAACACTCACATTTTTAAGCAAATTTTCTTTAATTATCCTAAAAATGCACTCTTTAAAACATTTTGATGGATTTAATGGTAGTTAAAATATTTTTTCAATTCTTTCATATATTATAGGGATTTAATGGTTTGGGTCTTTGAGGTTAAGGTTCACATTGAGGAAGGGCGTGTGTTACACATAAGTGGTGAGCATACCAAGGAGGACAAGCAGTGTAATGACAAGTGATGCCACATGGAGAGATAGTATCACAACTTCATATGTCACTTTTGATTGCTAGATAATGCCAAGCTAGACATGAAGGAAACCATGAAGAATAAGATGTTGATTGTGATATTGCCCAAGGTTCTCCAACCATGAGTTGGAGGTCAATAAAATCAATATTTTTTGTTAAATAAATTGAAGATATTTTATATATAAAGGAAGTTGCGCCAAGGAAAAACATTGGTCAAAATAGATAAAATAATTGGCTCAAATTTGCTTAAGTCCTCTGCTACTATCCTAATAACAAAAGACTAGATACCTCTTTATACATTCGAGTTGACATGTTGCTATATACTTTGACAAATTGTCCAAGAAAAAATATGCATTTAAAATACATAATTTAAACAACAGATTCATTATCGGGTGTCTCCTGGAGTTCACCATGGTTGGGTTCATTTTTTTCAATTTCCATTGGTACCATTTGATCTCCCTGTGTCTCTTTAGGATTCTTTAACTAGGGTTATGCTGAAAGCTGATTGTTTGAACCTGAATTGGACTGTTGGGGCATTGTTATAGCTCTAAGTTGTTGGAATTCTTGCTCCAGAGTGTCCACACGCTGTAGGAGTGTCACTGCGGTCTTCTCAAGGGCGTTGGTTCTTTGGCTTTCCTATTCCAAGGTTTCAACTCACTGCAAAAGAGTCATAATTAACTATTCAATGTCACTCACCTTGCTAATAACCTGGGTGAAATTCAATCTATTACCTTTCTCCATGTCTTTGTTCCTGTGCAAGATGCGCTTAATGTCACTCCAAGATGGATCCATGATTATAGAGGAAATCGTTGAACTGTAGAATAAAAACCAACTAAAATTCGTGAAGTTAATGCCCCATAGAGACAAAAATTAATACCACCACCTGGAGGTAGTGAGCACCAAAGGATCCTTACAGGATGGAACAAGTTTATCTATGTAAGAACCTCTGCACTAAATAAATTCTAGACCACTGAAATCTTTCCACGCTAACCCCAAGGGTTGAATAGGACTATTGACACTGCAAGGAACTTGTGAAGTTGGATTACACTTCCATGGCTCAAGACAGAAGGGACCAATAACCAGAGTGGATGGAAATTCCTACTTTTTTAAATGATAGGTGAGGGATAATACATCTAAGAACTTGGAGGAATTTATCTCAACCAAAGACCGATGAAGAAGGTGAATACAACCCATAGAAATACCAACAAACTCACAAGAGAGAAATTTAAGGGGAGGCCCAGGAACCCTGAAATCACTACAAAAAATAGTTGACTTCAACCCAATAGCCAAGTAATCAGAACAAACCCCAAGTATCATAAGAGTAGGGCTATCCCCAAAATCAAGAGCAAAAGATCTCAAATAATTCAATAAATGACGAAATTGATGATAAAAACTTGCACAAATGAGAGCTTGGAACCTGGAGGCCACGAAGTTTCCTAAAATTAGGAGGGAAAGGCCACCAATCTAAAGTTGGACGAAGCATTTTTTCAGGAAAATGCTTGGAATAAATTAACATGCCCATCACATCGAAGTCTGGAAGAGCTAACCCACACACGTTGGAGTGAATTCCAAACCCAATACAATGTCCATTGAAATGTGTGAGGCCTGGGGCATTTAATCCCCCATACTTTCGAACTTGCACTAACATAAAAACCCACTTCATGATCATTTAAGGGATGGGTAGAAGCCTAACACTTCCAATAACCTTGATTTCACCTTTCCTTAGGCTAGTCCCCTCTTTTTCCTTTTGATCAACATTCGATTTTAGTTCTCTTTTTATATGAAAAAGGGAGTAATGTTCAAGGTTTTTTAAGAGAGCTAGGGTCCTTGACATTACACCAGAGTAAACATGACCACCTGCAATATTATTATGGAAAATTTCCTTGATTACCATCATGGAATCTCCATGAAATGTTAGCTTTCGAACCCCAATCGACTGGGCTAGTTTGATTCCTTCAAAGATGGCATAAATGTTCGCCTCATTATTTGTCATTGATCCTAGACCCTAGACATAATTGATTGTGGTATGACCTTCATGATTACAGATTATCCCCCCCACACTTTCCACCCTTGAAGGCAATCAATATTAGCAGTGATTGATTTTATTATTGTGCCAGACAAAAAAATAAAATGTATTGTCATTAGTGAAATCATTGCACCAAAAACTAGGTGGCAATTTAAGAATATTTTTGTAATTTGTAATTTTTTGTGACATTTTCCCCTCAAACCAAGGGTATTTAGTCAAATCATTGTGTTATAAAATTTTAAAAATTCAAATTTTTTTATATATTTAAAAAAAATTAAAACAATAATTAATATTTTATAAATTTAAAATAAAATTGAAAAATTAAAATCTATAAACAATATTTTATAAATTTTAAAATAACACTGAAAATTTTAATTTTGAAATGTTATTTACATGATAAATTGAAGCAAATGCAGAGCCTCGTGGAAAATAGACAAAAGTATTGGGTACTATAGAGTACTGCCTATATGTTCTTCTTCTCCATGATCGACAAATTCAAACTCATGACATCTCTTAAGGTGGCCCCATAATCAACCACCATACTAGTGAAGAACAGTCACAATTTTTATATTTTAATTTCTCAAAAAAAAATTGTAAGAGCACCGACATTGGAAAAAAATTAAGGTGGATTAGTCCACTCCTCGAAATTCACTGCTCATGGATGCAATGTATTGTTCAAGCCGGTCTACCAGGTTAGAAAAGACACGCAAGCAATATTATTTGAAGATACTAGTATGAATCATCTTGTAGTTTTATGAAATACTTTTTTCTTCTATATAGATAAACTATTTAAAAGATTTTAAAATTTTCCTAAACCTCAATTTAAATGTGAATTTGCTTAAGGAAAATCCTATAGTTAAATCATAGGTCTTCCTCAACAAAATAATTGACTTACTAATTGCAAAATAACAATAGTCCAGGATTATCCCTGGATGGGGTGATAGACTAGGAAAGAAGAGACAAATGGGGAGGTGATTGTGAGCCATCTGATAGCAACCTCCTCTAGGATTAAATGAGCCTCACAAGATCCCCCCATCTGTAGAGGCCACAGTCCATTTGATGTTCCGCCCTGCGCGTGAGAAGATCGACCTTCAGGTGGTTGTGAGTACAAGTATGACGCTGGAATCTATTCCCCGCAGGTTGGCATTCAAGGAAGCACTAATGGCGATCAATTATGTCTGTAATTTCATGAATTGAGACTTTCCAAAGGTTGGAATTCTCTCTTGTTCGCGATGGTTGGAGTTAGGATTTCTCTCTGTAATATACCAGATATAAAAAGTATGCAGAACAGAAATAAAATGATCGGTTCCACTTCGGGAGGG
>CBVK0100485904.1:0-18070 GCA_900067695.1 Picea abies
GGTTACCAAGGAAGTGCCTCCACCTCCTCCACCTCCAATTTGTGACTTGCTCCCAAAGCATGCACCAACAGATGAAGAGCTTCGATTGGATATAGATGTACCATATATGATTGGGAATATGAATATGTCAATACCTGTGGTTAAGATGTGCAAAATCCCTTCAATGAGAAAGGAAGTCTTGAAAGCATTGAAAGTACTAGCAGAAGAAGAAGATCCTCCTGTGATATTGAACACCATGTATCATGGAAAACAAAGGGAAGAAACCCCTCCTTTCTACCTTTATTTAGGTGTGAATGGTCTCCACATGAATAACTGTATGTTGGATTCCATAGCCTCAACAAATTTGATGTCCTTAAAGGTAATGAAACAACTTGGTTTGAAGACAACCCACCCATATGTAAATGTTTGTGGCATTGATTCGAAAAAGGTGAAGGAATATGATCTCATAGAAAATATAGAGATGTATTTACAAGATTTCTCTCATATCAGCCTCATTATAAACATAATAGTGATTGATGTTCCAGCGCTTGGGGCATGTTCTTGTCAAGGAGTTGGACAACCACCCATGGAGGTTTCCTTAGCATGGATCTCACTCATGCACATATTCCCATGGGGTATGGTACCTTTGATATTTTATATAGTTGACATGTGGTCAAGAAGTATGTAATGGATCCAAACCACCCTGATTATCATAGTGATTGTGAGTTTGATGTGCCTCGATAGGTCATTGAATATGATCCTTGGGACTTTCCTTTTGCACAAGAAGATTGCATAGATACACTACTTTCAAGGACAGATGAATACACAAAAAATATTACAGAGTTCCAAGGAAAAGAATCGAGATCCATCAAGATACTCGAGAAAGAAGAAGATAAGAAAGATAAAGAGCGAGAACAAGTTATTAAAGATATGGTCAAGGAAAAACCACCTTCACAACCTTACATTGAAAACATACCTTATATCAACTTTAGTGAAGGAAGCCTTGCGATCATGTGGGATAAGAAGAAGGGCAAGCCCAAGTATGATAAAGGGAATGAAGTTTTATGGCTTGGTCCTTGCATCGCTAAGAAGAAGTCCGAGAAGGGAACATATTACCTTTCTTCCATGGATGGGAGGAAGATGCCATTACCAGTTGATGGGTCTATTCTCTGACCCTATATCAAAGGAACTTGACTTCTTCAGGGACATGGGCCCCAAGTAAGTATGTCATTTGTTTTCCCTTGCATTTGCATTTTCTTCCTCATGATAAGTTAGATGCATTTACTTATATCTCATTTTCATTTTACTATGCTTGCATTATTGCATACATGTTATGATTATTTTCTTTCATCATATTACATGTTAGATTAGATTTGTTTTGAAAAAAATGCAAAATTTTCTTTTAAGGATTAGTTGAAATTTTGAAATTTCTGATCATATGGACAAAGGGTGAGTGAGCCACCCTTGATATCCAACATTTTTTTTGTTTCAGTGTGTGTAGGCACATGTCTTTCCAGGAGATGTTGCGGTTTTCATGCACTCTACAACGAGTACATGTCCCCAAGTAGGAGCCAGATGTTACCCCCCATTTCTAGGGGTAACTAAGGAGATGATGTCTCGATACCCTCAAGTTGTAGACATGGAGTACTGAGAGATGGCTTGATTGACAATTTCTACTCACACAGATAGAGCGCCGCCTCACCACCATACTTCTTTGTTCATCATGATGACATTCACTACACCAATTTGCTTCTGGAAGATAGTGGATCTTGCTCCATGAGGTAACAAGTCAAGTGTCATGGTAAGTGTCACCTTAATAGTTGAAGCATTTGAATATCTTGCATTAAAACTTTTCTTGATTATTGAGCATCTGCTTGGAAAATATGTTTTTTTTTACCTATTTCACCTTGGTGAGTGTCATGGTTTCCTAGTAATTGACCACCCTCAAGGAAAGGGTTGCTACCGAGGGGTCTCCTTGAAGGGTCATCGTATCATTCCCGCCCATACTTGCCACCTTCCATTACTTCTTCCCCTTGGTTTCCCCATATTTTATGTTTTCAGACTTGTTAACCCAAGAAGGGCATCTACCTCATTTCGTGGCAATAAAGGGCCACTAGGCTCGAAGGTGCCCTGGAAAAAACATCATGCAATAAAAGATTGCTTTGGGATTCCAATAGCAATGAAATGCCTCTCAAAAAATGAGGGACCCATAAAATAAATAAATAATTAATCAATGTTTCTTTCGAAGGTAGAGCATATGTGGGCTATGCATTTCCTTTTAGTGCACCTTACTATCTTCAACTTGGAAATACATGCAAAATGAATGGTTAATAAAGGGATTGGGAAAATATTCTTTAAAAACAAAAAAGAGGAAAATGATGTGGCTATCCCTCAAAAAAGGCACCCATAAATGAGACAATATGACCCGTTGTATGTCATGAAACCCCATACCTAGAAGTTTAACCCCATCCACCTCAGATTCACTACATAACCTAGAAAGGGTTATCCTTGGGAACATCCCCTACTTGAGGAATTGGTTCACCCAATAGGGCATTATGACACCTCTCCCATATCTAACTTTGGAAAATTACATAGGGTCTTTGAGCACTTGTTTGATTTGAAAGGGTAGATTTGATGCGCATGTTTAGATGGTTCTTGTATTAAATGTGATTTACTTGGCATTATACATATGAATTAAGACCCTTGGAGGACGAATTTACTTGTCTTTGTAGGACCTTGCTTGGTGGATACTTGTGGAGGAACAATTCTTTCTTGGGCCTTCATGGGGGAATGAAGCCCATAGAGTGAAGGCCATAACCCACTCATTGGGATGAATTGGATGAGGAACGTTTCCTTTGGAGGCATTTTATTATCGATTAGAGGCGACTCACTAGCCTTCCTAGCCCCAACATTTCCTTTGGAGGCCATACACTTCACTTTTAGGGCATGACATCATCACTTGGAAGGCTAGGGTTTGGTGGTGCAAGGTGTTTGATGATGATATGGAATGTTTGTTGAAGGAAGACCCTAGCACATTGACATTTGGACTTGTGAGGCCCAACGACTTTCTCAACAAGCTCAATGTTTTTCTCTTTATGCCCCTACATCACCTCCCAAGGGAGCGACGTCATCTTTTTAGGGATTTCTTCATTTTAATTTTTTAACTTGGTAAAAAAGTATTGTTTAGGAAGGCAAATTTGTGAGGTAGGTCTCCTCAAATTATGAATGTGTACAAACTTACATGGACAAACTATTTTAGGTGATCTCATATAAATAGAGGTCATCTCACATTTCATTTGGCAATAACTCACTTGAGGATTACATACCTCTTGGCTGAAAATCAATATCTTTCTCTCTTGTGTTATTGTGGATGCTTAATACTTATCTATTGGAAGGAATACTAGTGCTATCTCTTGGATGTTTTGTTCTTTCTATTGTGGTGGAATATTCTTGGTAGATGAGGGTTTTACTTGCTATCTCTTGGAATTGGCAAGGAAATTTATGCATATTGTTGTTGTTTCTTCTTGTTTCAAGATTATTTTGGTATAAACCCTTTTAAGAGTATAAGGTCATACACCCTCCACCAATATTTATGATTATGTCAATGAATAAGCTATTTTTGCAAAAGTTGCTAGGAGTAAAAGGGCTTACACCCTCCTAGATTTACCTTGCTAGTTTTGTTTGCTCTAGGGAGTAAAATGGATTACACTCATAGAGAAGTAACAAAACTAACTCTTGCAAAAGAGACTCCATTAATCCAATTGAGAAGGCACTAAGCTACTTGCATTGGAGATGTAAAATTGTTGCATTGGTGTGCGTGAATTTTAGAGATATTGCAATTGTTCAAGTTGGAATCTATTTCACATGCTATAAGCTTTATTGTGCCCTAGGGGCGTATTGTTTAGCCAAGTAACTTTCTTTGTTGTTAAAAATTAATTCTACAACCTTTAGGGTTGAAACAAACTCATCTAAACTCTTTTATTGTTCACTATTCTACCACTAAAATTTAATTGTAAACCTTGATAATTGTTCTATTGGTTATTGGCTAATTGTTGGGTGGTTTACTTGTTGATTTTTGTGGCTAGATCTTGTTTTTGTACAAATTTTTTGCTACGACCACTTGACTGTCATAATAATTTGTTGATAACACTTAATAAAAAACCCTTAATGCCACTAAAGTCTTTCTTTAAACATTGGAAGTTTGACTAGTCATTGCTAGCTTTATTTATAATATCTTGTACTAGAGTTTGGATGGTTAAATTTGCAGCTATTGTCATTATTTGTTGTTGATATATATATATATATATATTGTTGCAATTTGAGACAATAAGGATTCTTGCTTGATCCCCATTGGTTTAAGGCTTGGATATCTATCATTTGACTTGTTCTGGGAAAGGATAACATTGTTATGTAGATAGACAACACTTTGAAACCATTCTCCATCTACAAAACTCATTATCAATCCTTACTCCTCAAATATTGACTTATAGGGGTTTTCATCATCATCATCTCACTTTCCATCTCAGTCCCCCTAGGGTCATCAGGATTCCCCACTTGTGATTTATCAACACTAAAGCGAGGGGCATGTCTATCTAAGATGACAATGGCTAGGTACTCCTGTAGTTGTCACACTTCCATAGATTGGGTTGGGCTTTGCCCAAGCTACAAATTGTGCGATAACAATGTTGAATCTAATTTCTTCAATAGACCTTCAAGAAACTTGAAATATGTCCAACATTGCTTCTAGGAACACTCAAGAATATAGGAACCGCAAAGACTTCAAGAAAGCATCATTTAAAAACCATTAGGACAAGATCTATCTCAATACACATATCTAAAATTTACCTCAATTACAATGGAAATACAACAACAACAAATAATATTTCATAGTTTTGTTAAGCATGCTAAAATAACACTATGTTTAACCCTACTGTTATAAGAAATTAACATACTAAAACAACCATGAAACTCTGGTCAATACATGAGAAAAATAAATTAGATTTTAATCACAAATCTAATACATCAATGGTACACTTCATATTACCACATTAATGGAGATAAAGTACAATACCTAAGCTCATCTCTTGTTGGTACAACAAAAAATATCAGCTCATCCCAATGACATTTCAATGCATCACAAACCCTAGCAAGGGCACCCAAAATCATTGCAAACTCTAACCAATAATGCAAAGGTTGAGCAAGGCATCCCACCAAGCTTTGCAAGATCATTCTTGGAGCTTCCAAACAAGAGAACATTACACCAACTGTCAAACCCCAATATCTCCTACTTGCATCACACAAGCTATCAAGGGGGTTTACACACTTGCAACACACAAATTACAATACTCAATGTAACGTAGCCCGCTACCAAACTACTCTGATACTAATATGTAACTGCTCTGATACCAATTTGTAACGTATCCAACGTCCTAGATGGGTACCATCTTTGATACCAACTTGTAACGTTCCCCGTTACCAAATTGATTTGATACAAACTTGTAACATACCCAGCCTCCTAGTTGTGTGTCGCACTTTGATACCACTTGTAATGTACCCAACCTACTACTAAGCAACACTACTCCAAAATCTAGTGTGCGGATTATACTCTATAACTCTGGTATGCCCATAAATATCTAAAGTAACATGCTCGACCCCAAGCTGGGTCATGCCACACAACTTCCCTCTTCTAAGAAAACTTATAACAACAAAAGTAACACAATATAATTGTGCGCACAAGCATAATGAGCACATAATATCACTGTGCATGCAATCCACTTTGAACATGTCATCACTACTATGTGTGCAACCATTCTAGTGTCACACACAAATTATGTTCTCCTTGTGTGCATAGACGGCTTCCCTGCGTGCACAAGAGAATATAACTTCTTGTGCACATGAAGTGTTTATCTGCATGCACGACCATTCTAACCTCATCTCAGAGACTCATGACATTCGTTATAAAGTTAACTTAATAGCAATAAATAATAACAATTGTCATACTCAGCAAGTACGACTACAAATATTGAATATCAACACCACACTTACATGTGCAAGCAATATTATTCAAAATAACAACAATTACTTATATGCAACATCATTCAAGAATTAAACTCATATCAGAGATAGAGAATTAAGCACATAGTAAATGAGACAAGTACATAAATGACACTTATCTTTTATGAAAATTCACGAACTGCGCCTAGAATTCAGACGTTCCTCCCAACCATAGACTCTATTGCTCATAAAATTTCAGCAACAGGTCACCCCCAAGCTGGGTCTTAAACTCCACTAGAGAAAAATGATTCCTAATGGCAGGTTAAGGTTTGATAATCAACAGAATTGCTCAGTTCAAGGTTCCCACTGCTGCAACTAGTATACATTCTCTCATTCCCCATGTGTCTGTCTCACCCCAGGAAGTGTGCCCCTTCTCTTCTCAACAGTCCCTCAACTGCCCCACTTCCCTTCCAGGGCTTCAATAAGAGGCTGGAAAATAAGTATCAGAGCCCTATAATTGTAGTTTACCACCTTCAGGAATCAATTCCCAACAATTCTCTCACCTAGTGAGAAATTGCTTATGGGCCTGACAACCCACCTCTTCAATATCCCATGAGTCTGACAACCCGATTCTTTAGTTCAACTCCCATGATAACTAGGTACAGATATAAGTATGGGTATGGATACGGGTATAGGTATGCATACAGGTACAGGAAGGTGCAGGGGACATTTGAATGAGTGAGTAAATGATCATTAAATGATATGAAAATGAACTAATTCCAAGCTATATGTGTGCAAGTTCCCAACTTGACACTTGTCATGTTGGGAGCTACTTTGGCCTACATGTCCCCATCCTTAGACCTTAGGATAAAATAATTATCCATACTTTATACGTGTATAAGAGACAGACTTCATCAGTTCATCTCCTAAGCTAACTAGGTACAAATATAGGTACATGTATGGAAATAGCTACAAGAAGGTATGGAGGACAACTGAATGAGTGAGTGAATGATCATGGCATGAATGAATGGCCAACAAATGAACTAAGTCCAAACTATATGTATGCATGTTCCCAAATTGACACTTGTTATGTTGGGAGCTACTTTGGCCCACTTGTCCCCATCCTTAGACCTTAGGATAAAATAATTATCCATACTTTATACTTTAAGGAATATTAATATAATATTCCTTTTTGGCTTAAGCTTCCTAGCATAGCTCTTTTCCTCAACTTTTATCCCCCCCTTTCCCTAACTAGTGGAGTTTAGTCCCCCATACTCTTTTATCATGGTCGGTCTACAAGCAATGATGTATTATATTAATGATGAGACATATACAAAAATAGACTCACTAGCCTTTCACATTTAGGCTCTCTAGCCTAAGTCAAAACATAAGCCTCCTGGCATATAATAATTGGCTCACTAGCCTACAAAGAAAAACATATACATAAAGGCTCCCTAGCCTCAAAATCCTGGAATGTGCACACTTCATGATTTTAGTGTGCAGTACATGTGCACACTATACCATGGAAGGTGCATACAAAAATGATATCAAACAACTCACCAACTTAAGTACATTTTCATGTACATTTACAATAAGGTAGAGAAGGGGATTCAATCCTTGGGGTTATGTAAACTAGGTAAGAGAGGTGGGTGGGGGAAAAGGTTGTAGGAGTCTGTATGTTATCATTTGCATGGTATTAGGCTATGAAAGGGATTTTATCTATCCATATGAGTTAAGTTTCCTCTTAGAATCATATCCCCAACTCAAGGGTTGGCCTGTTGATAAGTGATTTATAATAGCAGAGCCTACAGTTGGGAGTAACATCCTTCATACATGGATAATCAATAATATTTATTTATAATATAATTTTTATGGATTCTATGGTATATTTTTAGTTATTTGTATGTATCTTTATATTAAAATTGTTGTGATTGTTAATAAATTACATGTTATAATTATGTGTTTTTACCCGTGAATTGCATGAGTTTCCTCTCATATTTCCTACATATTTCCTTGTATAACTATATAGAGTACATATTGGTATCATAGGTAAGTATGCATCATGACAAAAAATATTTAAAAAGCATAGTATGCACTAAGTTGGAACGATATTAGCGTGGCTCAAAATGGAGCTAGGTATGTTACAAATTGATGTCAGGGTAAAGGTTTCAACACTAGACCTACATGAGCCAGAAAATGGAAGTTACAAACTGTAGAGATAGAAGTTGAGCATGACTATAGGCTATTTTTTAAAGTCACTTGGATGAAGTTAAGTCAAATTAAGACAAACAATCTTATTTTTTTGAGGAAACATCTGGAGAAAGTGATTAAGGTAGGAAAAATGATTTATTCCATTGTTACACAAATATGACTGCTTATTCAACTAAAAAATTTACATATCCAGTCTCACCCAACAGTTGATTAACTTGAATATCTAGTCAAATCACTTTTGTAATCGACTAACATGTTTCTTTGGTTGACCTAACCCAACAGTAGACCAGTTAGATTACATAGTTGACTTATTTTTGTAGCGGATGAATGTGTTTCTTTGTTTTTCCTCACCTAATAGTTGATCAACTCAATTTATCAGATGACTTGTCTTTGTAGTTGATTAATTTATAGCTTGGGTTGACCCAACCAATGGTCAACTGGCTCGAATAGTTAGTCAATTCATGTATATAGTAAAATGGCATATAAAATTGGTCAACATGACCAAATGATCAACTAAATTTACTGATTATTTGACTTATCTCCATACTGTACTAGCACATTACAATGGTTGACTTCCTCACTTAGTCAATTTCCTAGCCTAATCAACCAAACCTCCAACAAGTACAGTTATTCAGAGGATTGTTAATAAGATAATATGTCTAATGGTTTAGATGATGTATTAGTTCATTAGTGTTCTTCATAAATCAAGAGGAGAACCATGTTGAAAAAGATAAAGTTCATTAAAAAAACAACTTTGGAGCGAAAATCTTGGCTTGGATATAATAGGAGTGGAAAATCTCAGATTCAAATGAAGAGGACTACATAAGCTCCAGTGGGGGCCATTGGCCAATTATTCTTTAGATGTATGGAAACGGTAAATTAGTCATTTTTAAGAACATGATGGTACTCCTTGAAAGAAGCCTA
The DNA here is from genome assembly GCA_900067695.1 of Picea abies. Taxonomy (NCBI): domain Eukaryota; kingdom Viridiplantae; phylum Streptophyta; class Pinopsida; order Pinales; family Pinaceae; genus Picea; species Picea abies. The sequence continues at coordinate 9,109 of CBVK0100485904.1, forward strand.
ATGATTACTGAAATTTGTGTACTAATTTGACAAAGAAAACATGAGAATATTGGGTGGATCATTTCATAAAATTCCAAGGCTTTAGGTATGGGAATGCAGAAAAATGACAAAATCCACTATTATAGGAGACGTTTTGTGGATTTTTTAAAATATTCTTAGGAAAATAAACCATAGATAAAAAATATGATAAAATTATATTACTTTAAATTCTACCTCCTCAATAAGCTAGACAACTTTGTAATAGAAAATATTTTTCAGTTCTTCTCCATTTTGGAGATAGCCAATTTAGCTAAAAATTCCAAGTCTAGAAAAAAGTTTAAAAGTGACAAAGTTAACTATTCCGTATTGATGTCAAATTCGACTGACACATCATAAGATAAATATGGGAGTTTCTGTGTGTTGAATATCATGAGTAATGTTATTCCTCGACACATTTTTTTTTTCTATTTTCTAACATATTTTTTTCTACATTTGGCATAAGTTGGCCTTTGAGATTAATTACACCAATGAGACAAGTACAAAACAAATAGGAAACAAATGGTTGATTTCAAAGAGCCATAAATTTCATCTCAAAACATAGAATGACACATGAGTATAGTCTTTGGAAATATGATTTATGAATGATTATATTTGATTAATGAAAATTCTACCATACACATATTGTCTAATATAATTACTTGTATGCACATTTCTTGTAGAGTTAATATTACTTTCATAATAGATATAGTGTATCTTGAGGACTAGGAACATGGAGGATTCTAGGGGAACCCACATCCATGAGGAAGAAGTGAGAGGCTTGAATATTATGCTAGGAAATTAAGAAACGAAATCCAATGTCCAAAGAAGCCAAATGGAGCTAGTAGAGCTAGTGGAGGCCATGAAGAGTGTGAGGATGGAAGTATATATCTATAAGTATGGTAATGAGAGAATAATAAAATATCAAGAGGAACATAATCGTATAAATTCTCATTTTCTATATATGTTGAACCAATTGAAAAGGAAAATTAAGGCTTACTTGTGTCCAAGACATGAGGAAGAAGGTAGACCACATGTAATAAGGGATAACTACAAAATACATGGGAACTTAATAAGTGATAGTAAAACTCATATATATCATCATTCACTCGCTCATTTAGTCATGAATCTATATTCATCTATAGAATCATAGAGTAGTCTATAAATGTATCATGTTAGGCATCAGAGGAGAAGGCACACATCCGATAGTTTGCGAGGGGAGCTTAGGAAGATGAATCCATCAAATTTTGATGGAGAGAATAAAAAGGGAGAAGAGTATGAGATCTAGTTACTAGGAATTAGAAAGTATTTCTAGTTGCATAATTATTCATCTAATTTGGAAGTAAGGATTTCCATCTACCATATTCAAGGGGAATCTTCTATCTGGTGGGACTAATTGAAGAAAGTCAAGAACATTAATGAAAATAAGGCCTATTGTAAGAAATGTAAAAGGTATTTCCAATATAAATACCTCTCAGAAAATTATTATGACAAGAACATACAATAGTTATTTGAAATCAATATAGGGAAATTGACTATAGAAGAATATGAGAAAAAATTCTTAGATTTGTTAAGGTATCTTGAATTCATCAAGGATGAGAAAGTTAAAATTCATATATTCTTCAGTGGACAAGTCCATCATTTAATAGATATAGGATTCAGTTTGATGAACCAATGAATCTGGAGGAGGCCATTAGGAAGGCCAAATACATATATGAGAATAACAATGGAATATCAGTGGTGTTTAATTATTGGAATGATAATAAAAAAGATAGTGTGGATCAAAGGAAAAAAGGATTCAAAACATATTTTCTTAGGAACAAATGTAATTTCTATCATCAATGCTATCCATCTTTGAGTGAGTCCAAGATGGTAGAATATTTGGGGAAAAGAGGAATACAATCAATCAAGTGTCGGGGTTGTAAGGGAGATCACAGGTACATATATTGTCATCATAGAGTGGATATAATGAGGAATTTACACAATATTTAGGAAGATACTATAGTAGAAAATGTGGGTAGAAGTGTTCCAAGGATATATGCATTCCTAGTGAATTGACATGTAGAACCTCAATCTCATATGATTGAGGTAGAAGGTAATATTATCAATCATCATGTTGCTATTTTAATTTCCTAAGGTCTACTTAATAATTAAAATGGTCCTAATATCGTGGATATATTTTATTATAATATGAATAAACTTAAAAAATCATGGTTGTTATAGCTAGCCACTAGGACCAAAACAAGAATTAATGAGAATTTGATGAGCTATCCCATAGACCTTAATGACATGAAAACAAGTATAGATCTTAATATCATGCCATTGGGTTCTTATGATATCTTAATTGGAATGGATTGGTTGGACCATCATCATGTTATGTTATATTGTCATAAAAATACATTTACATGTCTTAATGAAGAATAAAAATACATCCTAATGAAGGGGATCCCAAGACTCGTTTATATAAGGAAAATTACATCCTTATAATTGAGGAGGTGCTTCAAAAAGGGATGTCAAATGTTTGCAAACCATGTGGAAGAGACAACTAAGGGAAAAGGTCAAAGTATTGACTATGTTTTAGTTATATAAGAGTGTGAATATGTGTTTGGGAAGATATCAATTTTTCCACCCAAGAGAAACATAGAATTCTCTATTGAATTAATTGATAGAGTTTTCGCGGTATACTAAAGTAGTTATAGAATCAACACACTAGAATTAAAATAATTGCAAATGTAGTTTGAAAATTTATTGAATAAAGGGCACATACAATAATTCCTTTCTAGATATATGAGTTGAATAGTGAAAGGAATATGAGTTGAACAATGAAAAATATATATTAATGTGGTCCTGAGATACTAAAGGAGGCTAGGTAAATGAAAAAAATCATATGAAGTCCAATTGGTGGAGGATGTGGTGGAAGAATGAGTATTTTGGTATACTAACATTTGTATTTGGTAGTTACCTTTAAAATTCAAACTCTTTATGTGGTTATTGCTTGTAAAAAAAATTCTTACCTGGGAGAATTTGGTCAAAAGAGGTTTTCTTGGGCCTAGTAGTTGTGTCTTATGTCGGAAAAATGAGGAAAATTTGAGTCATATTTTTGTGAAATGTAGCTTTACCAAATGAATTTGGTCTAAAATTCTAAAGTAATTAAAACTTGAAAGTGATTGGGAAGGAGGGTAGATTGTAGACTGCTTACAAAACTGGATAAGGAAGTGGGAAAACTAGAAAGAAATCCCATGTTATATCTGTTGGGAGGTTTGGAAACATATGAATATGGATATTTTCAAAGATCGACCTCCAAATAAGGTCCTAGTTTGTAATAGTATATTACATGATTTGGGAGAAACAAAAGTATATTACTCTACTAAGGTTAGAAGGATTGATAGGCCTCCTATACTTGATTGGGATATGACTGTGGGATTCTTTGATGGCGATTCACAAGACATGGGTGATAAATATGGGGATGGAATTGTGTTAAATTTCCAAAGTTGGGAACTTTAAGACTCAATATGAATTGTGGTAGTGGTATTAATACCAGGGGTGAAATCTTAGCTTTGTGGTGCATATTATATTTTTCTTGCTATAAAAAGGTAACAAGGTTACGACTAGTAGGTGATTCAATGGTTATTAGATATTGGTTTACTAATGAAAATAACCTATAGGTGGTTTGTCTTCAACCATGGATGAAAAAAATTAGAGTGTTGAATGAGAGATTTCTACAACTAAAATCTCAACACATATATAGATCATATAACAAGGAAGCTGATCAACTTTCAAAAGAAACACTACTCCTTGATGAGGATGGTATACACTATGTAGTGAGTACTGAAGGGCATACAATTTTGTTTTAAGGATTAGATATTAGTTAAACTTGCATAGATGCAAGGGTAAATAAACTGGACTTTTTGTTTTGTGTACTGGATATGTAATTTTTGAGGTTATATACTATAGAGTATACACATAAAAAATTTCATCTTTGATGGTGTAAAATGTATCGTGAACAGAACTGTATGCACTATAGTACTAAAGGATCTAATAGTTTTTATCCATTTTGACAGTTATTGTATCATAATATTTATATTTTCTAATATAAGTTTTTTCTTTTTGAAAAAAAAATAAGAAAAAATTATTTTTATGATGCATAATCCTTGTATATCATAAAATATATAATAATACCATCCCCTCCAATGATGAAATTATATAATATAAGTTTAGATAATTTATAAATGTCCTATAAATGACCACAATAAGTAAGTCAATAACACTAAAACGTAAATAAGTAAGTCAATAACACTAAAAAGTACATCTAAAAGTACATCTAGAAAGGAATTATTGTATCAATTGGGATAGATAAACCATTTTCATAAGTTCTAGGATATAAAAAAAATTAATAAAATCATCATACATGCATCAAACTATGTTATTCCCTAAAGAAAAATCGTTAATGGGAGAGACATCCTTTCATTCTTTGGGTTGCGAGTTAAGGGGTGTTACAGGACAATATTCTCGTATATTTTATTGCCCACACTATGACCATTGTTTATTCCTTGTTCATCTATGAAATTACTAATCCTGATGTCGTAATCCATCAAACGAGCCCAAAATATCACTAATGTTCATTCCCCTGTGGTTTGTGGCTTTTATCAAACTGGTCGTTCAACTAGCCCATAGGTATATCCTTTGACCCCTATCACTCTTTACCCTCTGAGTTTCTCTCCATCATGACTATACAATTTATGAACCTTATATCCCTAAGTGGGGGATCCTTCAATTATTCAACTACTTTCTCAATAGGAAGTGATGACTATTTGGTTGATTCTTTGTTTCAGTTCTATAATATCATTCACGAGTTTAGAATCCACTCAGATACATGAGGTGTTAGGCTGAGAATATGACATAATGCAAGTCAATTATCCCATTTGGGTTCGACCCCTTCTCTAATTTGTCTCACTACTCATCCATAATGTGGTTCCTTTTCATTCGCCTAAGTCTAACTTCAAATTGGGGACCGGTAAGAAATTTGATCTAACTGGTTCTATATTTATCCTATCGGAATAACTAACCTCGATTATGATCGACAGGGCTAACATGGAGATCCACGAACCAAATTTTCTTCCAAAATCAGTGGGGGAAGTCGATTATTAGGGGAAGGGGATTTAAGTATAGTGGTTGATTGTACAAACAAGGCCTTGATTTTTCTAGCTCCAATCCAGGGTTGATGGAAAAATGCAATCAGATCCCTTGAACCAACGTGGTTTGTGTAGATTGGTTCTTCATCATGATCGTATCGATTAGAGCTTTGATCCATTTACAAACATTTTGATCATTCTCAGTCATCAGTCAGCCTCATAACCTAGGACCTAGATTCACACCTAAACCTTCACTTATCTTGTCTGGTCCCATGGTTTACCCAATTCCATGGGAGGGGATACTCATACCCTTATTAATGATATAGTCGATTCCTTCGATACATCTATTATTTTCCACATCATGGGATATTGATTCTATTATTTGTTCGAAACTTTGGAAGAATAGGACCACACACAAAAAAAATTATCCTTTACAGAACCCCCTAGCCTTCTATTTCCTTTCTTACAGAGGATTTCAAGAGGATTTGCTTCTAGTACCGATCTTTCATTCCATATGAACTACTTGAACTATCTTCTTTATTTTTCCTTAGATGACATAGTTGGTCTGAACCTTAAATATGTGTGTGCCCATTTGGTATAAAGGTTGTCTAAAGGAAAGTCAATTTCAAAGTATACTATGATTTGACTCAGGGGATTTTAGATTTTCATCCTTTTCTTTCTCGATTCCCACATTTTCATCACCTAGATAATCTGTTGGGACTTGTTTTGATGAATATTCAATACAAACACTGGTTCAAAACCTATAAATATTTTATGTATTGGCCTAATATTTCACATGTAGGTTTCCACTTATTTTAGATCATATATATTGTTTGTCAGTATGCATAGAGTCCATGAAATATCAAATGTTGGTATGTTAGTTTATAGGTTTGGATGTAGTGAACAAAGTGTCACTACATTCTTGTTTTGAGCCTAGGTTGATGGAATGAACGGTATCTAATCCTTGGAGTGGTACATACTTAAACTCTTCATATCATATGGGCTTCGAAAGGTGGGTTCCCCTATCCATTTACAACAAGTGTGATCTCTACTTTAATCCTACTGACGACTTTTCTCTCTATGGGTGGTTGACGTAAAATCTTCTTATTGAGCCTCTAAGACTAAGGTTATCTACCCAAGTTTACTTGGAAAATACCCCTCAGTTATGTTCCATTTCTCTCTGACAACGAGCGCCCACTTCTTCCTCCTCTTTGGATGTGTAAAGCTTTGTGAATTCCAATTACCACATGGGAAAAAGGTCTTCATTGTCTGGTATTCATTCCTTCCTTTTATCAATCAGAACTATCCTTTTGTTCCACAACATGTTGCAACAAATTACCCTCTAAGTTCACCTTTTTATATAGTCTATGGTGCATTGGATGAATGGTTCCATTGTTTTTTTGGTGTCCATTAGATTCATTTTGCACCTTATTTATTTCTTCATAACAAGACTCATTCCAACTAAAATATTTCTTGCAAATGAAAGATCCATACTATAGAAATTAAAAATAACATATGAATTAAATCTTAGACAACTCTAAGAATGGCATGTATCCGATGATTATGAAAAATAAGCTTCGAAGGTTTTGATACTCAGATAAAAAGTTTTATATTTTATTATTTAATGCCGGCCACACATGTAATGCATGTTTCATCAAAGGAGTGGTAAACTCAACACCAAAGATCATGTCATTGGTTATACAATTCATTTGTAAAAATAAATAATTAGAGGATTTATACTAGTGTCATATTTTCTTATTGTTTTGAGTAATAGTTTAACACCTTTGACTTTATTGAATGAGAAATTTATTTTACAAGACATGAAGTAAGGTTTCTTAATATTAAAAAAATTCCATGAAGAATAATAATGGTACTTTTGACATGAAACTTTAAGAATAGACATTCTAAATCCATTTAATATGGAATTTAAAGTTCCACCCATCAGTATGAACTTCTAGGAAATTTACTCAGTAGTAGATTAAGAGAGATGAAATTATTGTGAAGTATACTAGATAAAAGTCACTATTGGGAAAAAGTCTTTGACTATTATTCTTTCCCTTATCTTATCCCTTCAATATGGAGATCTATTTTTAAATATCAATGAATCTAATTTATTCAACTAGTTTCTTAGGTTTTTACCATCACCTTCTTCATGGCCCGAAGTAGACTCTAATTCTCCTTCGCTCGGGTTTCCATATTCCTAGATATTAAAAATTACAATTAATATACAAACGAGTCTCAACATTATAGTTCTAAGTGTTTTTCTATGGAATTATAAGTGAAAATAAGTAAGACCATGTTATGATTGAAGATCCACTTATGATTCGACATAATTAGTAGTGATGTGTTGCTGTTATGAATTCTATACATGATCATTGTAATATGATAACTATTAAATCCAACTAAAATTCTTACAAATTTACTTGAAGAGTTCATTGTATAAGTAAATACATTTTCATCATCCATGTAGAACATCATAACCAAGTTGCAATAAAATTGACAATCTCATTTACATTAATCAGAGGAATTTGTACTGAAGGATCCAAAGAATTAGTTGTATTTCTGATGATTTTCTAATTTATGCTCCTAATGCTTAGAGTATTTTTGAAAACACAAAAACTTGATATAAGTGTAAACAATTTATATTGAATTAGCACAGGAACAAATACCAATGACATTGTAATTCATAAAAATTCTCTTGTACCAAGAGAGGGAAATTATATAAAATTGAAACAAACCAATGATTTGAATGTGTTTACAAATATAAACATTATACCAATTGAAAACATAAATTACTCTCACCAAAAGACCAACCAAGGCCAAAAAATTGTAGTTATTGTTAAGTTTTGATCTATTATTAGCTTACATTATACCAATTGAAAACATAAATTACTCTCACCAAAAGACCAACCAAGGCCAAAAAATTGTAGTCATTGTTAAGTTTTGATCTATTATTAGCTTCTTTTCAATTTACTAGATAAAAATAACATAGGTAGGATCAATGAGAGAAACAAAATTACAAGATACACAACATTTATCCTGGGAAACAAAACTTCCTTAATATAGATAGCCAATACAATTCCAAGACAATGAACCAAAACAATAAACAATATCCAACACTGAGAAATGTGCCTCTCTTTTCCTTCTTCTCCCAATTAAAGCTACCAAACTTGTGCACTAACTGAGTGAATGAGTGAGTGAACAAATGAGACATTGGATTCCTTTATTTATACAAACTGGCAGGTGTTGAAAAGATGTCTCTTCACTGGGCAGGGCTGACTTTTATTCTTAGTGGTTAAAACCACTTAAGTTAGCCCGGGGGCCAACTTCTCAATTTGTACAATATATTTACGATTTGACCAATCCACAAAAGTAGATTTGGTCGATTACAATGTCCGACATGATCAATCCACAAAGGGGGATTGATATAATTAATAATGACTCAATAAATAAATAGAATAATCTTTGTAGTTACAATATTTCAATACTCTCCCTTAACAAGAAGGGTATTCTATAGACACAAATCAATACAACATCATCAGGAGAGAGAGAGTGAAGCAACATCAACAACATCTAGAACACTAACTAGCATATCTATAAATCATCATAAGTTTTTATCATCATCATAGTTCACGACATGGAGCTGGAGTAGCATCATCATCCTCATCAACATGACGCTAAAGTAACATTGACATAATCTTTAGCGTGTGGATAAAGTAACATCATAATCTTCTTTACCATGAGGCTAAAGTAATATCAACAAAATATTTAGCACGAGGCTAAAGTAACATCATCATCTTCAACATGAAGTTGAA
>CBVK0100485905.1:0-18069 GCA_900067695.1 Picea abies
TTTGGTCCTAATACAATTACTGACATGATTAATCCACAATGGGCATTAATCCTAATAATAAAATAACACTAATAATAAGAATGCTCTTCACAATTACATTATTTCAACAGTCAATGTATATGCCAAAAAGGGTAGGAAATCCCTGCTTGACTGCTAAATTGAAGAGCTTGTGTATTTGAGGGATAAGGATTGGCCCTCCAATTTTAAAAATTTCATCTTGGTAGCCTTCAATGTCCTTAGCTTTCCCATTTGCAAGCCGCGTAAACCCTAACTTTGTGTCATCTAAAGAAAAAATTTATTCCCTTGTAGGGACAATATGAATGGTGTCCATGGCATTAGGGAACTTGTAAAGACTTTTAAAATAGGAATTCCAATCCCTTAAGGGAATCCTATTATTTTTTTTAGTATTGAATTTTAGAATTTGGCTCTATAACTTCTTAAGATCTAGCTTATATGATTATATGTATATTTAAACAATAAATTAATATGATTATATGATTAATTATTATATTATTTAACTTAGCTGATATATGTTTATATTTTCTATAAATACAAATTAATAATTTATAGAAGATAAACATTTAGAGTTTTAAATTTTAGTAAAGTTAATTATATATCATTTTTATTTCATTTTTATTTTCTAATTTTTTTATTTAGATTTTAGTTTTAATATATATATCATTTTTATTTCATATTTACTTTTTTAAAATTTTATTTATATTTTAGATTTAATATATATATCATTTTTATTTCATATTTGTTTTCTAAATAAAAATAAGATTTTAGTTTCAATATATATATCCTAAAAGAATATTGTATGAAAAAATTGAAATGATATCTATGTGGATGGTGTTCTTAATAAATTTATTGATTTAAAATAATATATATAAGGGGATTTGAACCTAGTATCCATTGACACATAGTTAGTCATATGACCAACAATGTTGATGTCACTTTAACTAACCCCACATATCAATAAAATTGAATTTATATATTAAAACTTAGTTTTTAAAAGTATGAAGTAATAATACTCTTCAAGTTATACATATCTAAGTATTATTTATTTAAAAGATGTTATGGTAGAAATTATTTATTATTGATTGCATGTAAAAACTTGTATCCAACAAGATAATAGAGAATTCAATAAAATTCTTGAGGGTTAGTTTAATTGGTCTAGAGTCAGAAGTGAGTTTATCATTATTATTGTTGGTCATGGTTTTAACTCTCTTGATTCTCTGGGATGAGACCCCATAATCAAGGCCGAAATCCGTGGATCATGGGGAAGTATTCACAAGGTTTTTTGTTAGTATATTTCCTTAAAAAAATAGAGACTCCAATGTTACAAACATTAATATATAAAAGATAATTTTTATCTAGGAAAACAAGCATTGTAAAATTGTAGTTATGTTAAAAATAAGAATCATGTGGTGTTCAAAAAATTGAATAAAAATTTAAACTAATTGAAATTAGAGACTCTAAATAAGTGCTAGCCAAAAGACTCTTAGAATTAATGCTTACTTTAGTAAATTGTGATTTGTTAATTGTAAGTGACTTGGTTCTAGGGTCTATTAGCTAAACTTAGAAATCCAAATCCACTATTCTTAGATCTAGAATGTTCAGCTATTCCTATAAATATGTAATTTGTTTGAAGCAATAATATCAAGTGTGTGAAGTATTTTGTTTGAGGAAAATGTCTTCTCTCCCATTTTCTTTTAAGAAAAGTAGTGGGACAACCTCCATCAAGTCTGCTAGTAGCCCTTCTACATCCTTCAAAGGAAAAATGCATCAATCGTGTGAGTAGCCATATGAAATCCATCGTTCAAGGAGGGGCTCATGTAGTCCACATTGTCATCAAAGCAAGAGGCATGTACACAAGTCAAATGAAAAATATAAAGTGATTCATGTCAATACAAAACGCACTACATAAATCACATTAAGCATCATATTCAAACTTTACAGTAGCTCATAAAGTTATACAATTTTCCAAGTTTAGGTATGGGAGGATCATTATTAACCCTTTTTACATGTACCAGTACCTAGGATACAAAGTATTTCCTAATAAATTCATCAAGGAGCATGTGCAATGGCATATGGTATGGTTTGGGGTTTACTTCATGGGTGGTGTAATAGTCATGAAAGTTTATGTATGATAGTCATCCTCATGAGTTCCTTTGTATGAGGGAGTGCTTAAGTAATAAGTTACTAGTTTATTTTCATTATGTCTTTCCAAACCTATATTTGAATTTTTCTTTATTCATTCAACCTTTTTTTCTTTTGATTTTTCTTTTCTAAGTCCTTCTTTAGGTATGCATTCGATACATAGAATTTGGGGTGATCGCCTCTTAGTAAAGGGTTATAATTTACTCAAGTTACATTATTTTTTTTGTATATATATCAAGCTACATCAGCCTTGAATATTCTACCTCATTGTTCTCATGGGATTATGAGGCATGAACCTTTATGTTTGACATATGCCAACCAATCCAAAAGACACGATAACAAAGATGATAGAGATGGAGTGTGTTATATATGGATTGGAAGATGGACATGTTACCCTTATCAAATCCCCCAAGTAGTACAAATTTTCATAAGAGTGACAACACTTGGCTAGGAGATGATGATCACCACCAATGTGAAACAAGGTAAAAAGTATAAATTCAAAGCACCATGCTTCAAAATACAATTCAACCCATGATCATTATTTTCATGCCCAAAACATTGGACATTCTCTTGATATGAAGTATCATAATAAGGTACCTCATGTGTGTCATGCACCCTATCAACTAATGTGAGTGAGCTACGAAAAAAATTGAAGGAATCCATGGGAAACTGTCTATGGAGAATCCATAAATTCATCATCAGAACTGTTGTCTACAATGTGGATCATGGATAAACAATATCCTCTAGCTAACCATAGATATAAGAAGGTAACAATCCTAACCCATGATTGTTCTATATGGTCATGGATTATGAGTTGGTAGCCTTAGTGGCCATTCCTAGGATTTAACATGGGTGAATGTGAGTGAGAAGTGCACACATTACTTGAAATAGATTCTTAATTGTCATTTTGGCTCCTTTGGAGGGTTCCTTGCTTCTTAGGGGTACTTTCACCTTAGGTGAACATTCTAAGTAGGTTATCGTAGTTGTCTCTCATTTCTTTCTTCATCAATATTGGGACTTAATAAACCCATATCAATATCCATAAGGTTCTTTGATAATATCTTCATTGTCTTGAACTCAATACCTAATCTGCCTGGGGTGATATTTGGAAGAGTAGTTTGTTTGTTGATCTATCTTAGGACTTTTGTTAGTTGTGTGATATTTGTGTGTTTGTTTAGTTTTCCTTAGGTTTTCTATGTCTTATCTCTTTTGAATATATTATTCAAATTGGTTCACCAAACACTCCATAGGAGTAGAATGACCCTCTATAGTTCACCTAAAAGTGTGGATTCATGGAACTGCCTCCTCAAATGTAAAGGTTTGACCATCCTAAATCTCCTATGTGAGAGCTACTCAAAGAGACCAAAGTTGCATTAGATTGTCCCACAAGGAAATAACCTGTGCAAAATATGTTTATGGCTAAATATATCAAGGGTACCAACCAAGGGACCCCTTCCCAAGGGTATTCTTGTTCTTTTCCTTTCTTTGGAAACATCGGTGCCCCCTTGATGGTTACTTTGAACATTCCTGGGTTGACTATGGAACTAGTGATTTGGTTGTGGTCCACTCTAAGTATTAATAATGATATTGAATCTTATAAATTAAGCACCATATGCCAAGGGAATAAAATTGATGTTACCCCTTTACCTTTTCGTTAGTGAAAATTGTCCCTCCTCCTTTTTCCTTATCTATGGAAAGTATATCTACCAGTAACAAGTATATGTATAAAAGGAATAGAAAGAGGAAGAAGAAGAAGAAGAAGAATAAGAAGAAGTGAATACATGGAGATAAGCCACCAGACACTACAATTCATGCTAGGGGAAAAAATCCAATCAATACAAGTCATGCTCAATAAAAGTCACCAACCACTACTAGTCATGTTGGAGATGTGTCACTAGCGAATATGAGTCACTTTGGAGGAAAGACACCATCCAATACAATTCATGGTATGGAAAATAATCCAGTCACTACAATTCATAGTGTAGAAAACTCACCATCCACTATGATTCATTATAGAGACATGTCAACAACTCACCATCCACTACGAGTCATTATAGAGACATGTCAACAACCACTACGAGTCATGATGGGGGCACGAAACTAGACATTGTAAGTCATGTTGAAAGAAGGAATCCCATTATTAAAAATCATACTGGAAATGGGAAATGAATCATTACAAGTAATACCAGAGATAAGAAAAAAACCATTACAATTCATGCTAGGGGAAAGCCACTAGCCAATGTGATTCATGCTAGGAGCACTAATATTCATGAGAAATATATATGTATATGTCGTAATCCTAAATTCCCTTGTAAATTGTACAAGGGAGATCACCTTAATCATATGTGCCATGTTTTATGAGAGGTACAAAAGGTGAGGTCATTGTTAGAATTCCATTCTAATACTGAACCGCCTTTGGTTTTCAAACAACATGTTCAACCATTGATTAATTAAGTAGTTGAGTTGATGCAATAATCGGATGATCCCACTCTTATTTCATAGGGTTATGTGTCTATTGACCATGTTTTTGTGCAACTTTTTCAACCAATGGTTAATGATCTTGTCAATCCAATGCAATATTTGGTCGACCACACTCAACCCTTAGAGAGTGATGAGTCTATTAAAGTGGTTGAGCTAATGCAATATTTGATCGATCCCAATATTATTTTGTGGAGTGATGTGTCTATCAACCATGTATTTAGCATTTTCCATTTGGAACCTTCTAAATAAGGGATAATTTCACTCACTTTGAGCATGTTTGATTTGTAATAGATCATTATATAATTTTCCATATATCTTAGTACTTTGTAGGTGGAGAAAATGGAGGAATTGTCTTGTAGGGACCATTTTAGCAACAAGTCCCGGTTTGGAGATTTGGGGTTCAAAACCTTCCAAAGACATTTGATGGGTCAAACTTAATTGTTTGGTGTAAAATATTTTCAATAATAGCTCCCATCCCCTTGACACTATTCTAGACATCGATACCTTTCCAACAATGCAAAGATCACCTCAATTGAAGCTTGTATGCAAGCGTTATGCCTCCTGGAAGTTAACCTACCTTGTTGACCTCCATGATATGAGTGTATGCCACATCATCCCCTATTACTCACACACGTGGTGATAGAAATGTGTGTAATTTCAATAATATTATTTAAGGTATAAAACCTTATCACTAATTTAGGGTTGAGGATGTAGAAACACTAGCCCTAGATGGTTATCGAGATATGTTAAATACTAGGCCACTATGAAGAGAAGGGATTGTGTTACCTTTTATTGTACTTGTTCCATAGTTGAGTAGAGAATACAAGGAGTGGTATTTGAGAGGATAACAAATGTATTAATAATATTCTATAGTATCCATTTATTCCATAGTAATAGGAAAATCCATAGTGACTTCCCCTTTCTTTGTATTTGCATTTTGATAACCAAAGAAAAGACAACAAAGAATAGGCCTCACCTTCTAGTTGGTTTTTCTCCCACACCAAGTTTCCCAGGATATATATTATAGTCATTTATGTGGATGGTGTGTATATTTTATTATTATTTTGATTTTCATATTTAATTCTTTTCATAAATTTGAGGAATAAGATAGTAATAATTAATTTGGAATTGAAGGAAATAAATTTCATTATATAAGATTTTAGAATCTTATAAGATCTATTGAGATGAAATTTTCTAATTCATTATCCACAACAATTTACATATCATATTGGTATCATAGCATGTTTATTTGGGGTATTTTTGGAAAGTTGAAATATCAAGGAATTGGCTTAAGAAGGAAGTCACAAAACCATAGCCATAGAAGATGAGTCTATTCATAAAAACCCTCAGGATGTAGTGGAAGAAATATTATCGAGGATGGAAGATAAATTTGTTGATATCTCTTGCAATATGGCCCTCCTCAATGCATTTATAGAAAAAAAAATTTACCTATCAGGGAGGTTGGTGGCTCTAACTTAGAAGCTAGATCCGATAGGAAATTGGGTGATAATGAAGACCCATAAAATAAGTTGAGAAAGGATCCTCAAAAAGAGAAACCAAGTTATAGTTACTGTTGGAAGATTGGTTGTTAACCCTCAGGATGTAGTGGAAGAAATATTATCGAGGATGGAAGATAAATTTGTTGATATCTCTTGCAATATGGCCCTCCTCAATGCATTTATAGAAAAAAAAATTGACCTATCGGGGAGGTTGGTGGCTCTAACTTAGAAGCTAGATCCGATAGGAAATTGAGTGATAATGAAGACCCATAAAATAAGTTGAGAAAGGATCCTCAAAAAGAGAAACCAAGTTATAGTTACATCACTCCTTCACAACCTCTATTCAAAATGGAAGTGAAAGTGGATATCAAACTCCATTAAGGTGGTATTGATGGTGTTAAGTTGAATCATTGGTTGTAATAATTAGAAGTGTATTTTAGGGTCCATAATATAAATGAAGAGAAGAAAATATCATTTGTTTGACTAAAACTAGAAGGCCATGCATTCAACTAGTGGGAAAGCCACACAAAGACACTTAATTTGGAGGGTGATCCACCAGTAACTAAGTCATAGGATTTAAAAACCCTCATCAAGTCCCAGTTCTACCCTATTGGGTATGTAGAGGACCAATGGATATATTGTCATCACTTCGAGAATAGGAAAGGGTACACTATTGAATTTAGGAAGATGGATATCATGTTGGGTATCTCTCCTAAGAACCCAAACATACTCCTCAAGTGTGTGGGGGGTCTAGACAGTCATTTTTGAAAGAAATTTATGCTCTTAAAAAAAAGGACCAATGAAGAGGCCTATGTGTAAGAATAATATCTAGAGAAAATATTCCATAAGAAAGGATAACCATGTGGTTATAAACATTAATATAACCAAGAATATTCCAAGGAGGGAAGGAATATGTGGAAAGGAAAAGACAAGAAGATGAAATCCACTTCACATCAGTTCAAGGATCCCAAAAACCACTGAAACCATTGCAATATCAATGGTCACAATAAATATAAGTGTTCCAAGATACATCTGGAGTTGAATCCAAAGAACCATAATAATGATTCCAAGAAGAAGAACCTATTGGGCAAGGATTATGCCAATTAGGGAGAGAGAAACTAGGATGTGGATGAGAAGATCATTATATACACTTCAGTTCATAAGGATGTGAATATGAGTACCCTTCATCACAATTAATGAAATAAATAACAAAACACTTAAATATTAATATCCAAGTAAAAAAGACCAAGGTATATGCTCAATTCAATTTTGACTCATAGACCAATCTCATAGCATATGATCTAGTCAATAAGCTTAGGTTGGAAGTTTATGATCATCCAATCCCATATCTATTGGGATGGGTGAATAAGGATGTAGAGATCAAAGTCACTAAAAAATGTAATATCAAGTTTTCTATAAATTTAGATTTGATTGATGATGTGGAATTGGATGTAGTACCCCTTAATATGTGTGGTGTAGTGTTTAGAATCCCCTACATGTATATGATGGATTTGATATTGATGCAAAGAGAAAAACAATACTTCTTCATCAAGGATGGGAAGTATTTCATCATCAATGCACATAAAGGAAAGTCAAATATCTCTGTAGTAAGTCCTAAACAAGCCAAAAAGTTGATCAATAATAACTATATATTTATTTTCTTAAGAGAGAATCAACTAGGGGAGGAAATGGTAACATTAAAGGAATCCATGGAGGGATGTACAAAAGAGTAGAAACAATAGTTGGAAGAGTTTTTGTAGGTATAGAGAGGAGTGTTACAAAATCCTAAAGGGATACCACCTAAGAGGGAAGTGGATCATGAGATATAGTCATTTCCTGACTCCCCATTACCAAATATTGGGTTGTATAGACAGTTTATTCTAGAAGTAGATGAAGAGAAGAAATAGTTATAGCAATTTTTGGAGCAGGGAGTAATTCGACTAGTCACCTCACCTTGTGGGTCACCTATCATCATAGTACCCAAAAAGGATGGGACTTGGTGAATTTGTATCTACTACAAATATTCAAACATGATCACACTTAAGAATCAATGGCGTCTTCCTAGGATCAATGATTTGTTATATCGGTTGCAACATGCCATGTACTTTACCAATTTGGATCTCAAATCATGATACCAATAGGTATGTGTTAAATAAGAATCCATATAGAATACCACATTCAAGACAAGAAAAGGTTTGTGTGAATTGTTGGTCATGCATTTTGTTTTATGTAATGCACCAATTACATTTATGTGATTGATGAATGATGTATTGAGTCCCTATTTAAACTCATTTGTAATAGTATATTTGGATGAAGTATTGGTTTATATCTCCACCTATGAAAATCACATATCAAATCGCATGTAGGTGTTAGAGATTCTTAAAAAGAATAAATTTTTGGTAAAACTTAAAAAATGTTAGTTTTATAATTAGTCATTGGTGTGTTTAGGGTATGTGATCATTGGAGTCGAACTCAATATAGATCCCACAAAGATGGAGGCCATCATGAAGTTTCATGTTCCTACTAATGTCACTGAGGTTAGGATATTTGTTGGGGAAGCACAATACCTATGGAAGTTTATAGCATCTTTTTCGGTAGTAGAGGTACCACTTTGTGCCACAACATCCAATGGTAACACTTTCTAGTGTGTAAATAGTTAGTAGAAAGTTTTCAAAGAGATAAAATAAAACATTATTCAAGCCCCAGTTCTAGAGTTTCCTAAATTGCATAATACTTTCGAAGTGAAGATGGATGCAAGTGGGTATGCTATGGGAGAGCATCTTTGATGCATGAAAGTAAGATAATATGCTATCATTAAGAGATGTTTCATGGGGGAGTTTTGAACTACCCTACAAATGATAAGGAACTATGTTCCCTAGTTCAAGCTATTAAGAATTGGAAACATTATCTAATGGGAAAGGAAACCATTATACACATTGAGCATCAACCATTGTTGTATTTGTAGGCCCACAATAAGATTTAGCATACCCAAGATTACAAGTGGAGGGTTTTGCAACAATTTCAAATAATCATTAAATATAAGAAGGAAAACGATAATAAGTTGGTAGATATTCTTTGAAGGCCACGTACATCCGATATTACAACTTTGGTAAATATTATGCACATGGATCCTTTTACCCATGATGCATAAAAAGAGGAATACATAAAAGATGAGGACTTTAAGGATGTGTTTCAACAACTACAATGACAAATTTATGTGGAAGAAGGTGACGACAAGGATAATTTTCATATCCATAATGGGTTACTCTACTAGATAGATAATCTCTATGTTCTCAAAGGTGAAACATTGTAGCTTATTCGAGAGGCTCGCACCTTTGAGGTTCTAGGAAATTTTGGTGTTGGCGAGACAATTTCTAGCCTACAAAGGTAGGTGTATTGGCCAAGGATGCAAGAAGATGTAGAACAATATATTAGAGGATGCATGATTTTTTGTACCAAGAATCCCTTACCTATACCCACTCAACCTTGGAAAAACATTTCCATGGATTTTGTGGGTGGCTTTCCAACAACTAGGAAGGGACATGACTATCTATTTGTAGTAGTTTATAGATTCAATAATATGTGTATTCTCATTCCTTATAAAAATTCCATCTAATGACAAGAAGTAACAAGCATTCTCTTTGAACATGTCTAGGTGCACTGTGGGATACCAAGGATCATCATCTCAAATAGGGATACCATATTTCTCAATGCCTTTTGGACTACACATTGGGAAAATATGGACACAAAGTTAAAGAGATCTACAAAATTCTATCCACAAACAGATGACCATAAAAAAGAATTCAATAGGATTTTGGTTCAAATTTTCAAGGGTTACAATCAAGAGAATCCAAATACCTGAGATGGAAATATATTATAAATTCAATGCTCTTATAATAGAGATGTCCATGTTCAACTTATGCTTATATGGAGATGGAGGGTCAATAAGTATAATATACCTTTTACTTTATTTACCCATTCCTCAATCATTGATTAGCTGAGAAACAATAATCACATATAAACTCAAATCACAAAGCACACAGTTTAACATGGAAACCCAATCAAGAGAAAACCATAAAAATTATATTTATAAATATATGTAGGAACCAACCTACTAGAGACACCATTCTCATTAACTAAGCACCAAATCAACAATATGTAGGCACCAACCCACTATTATAATATTTGTAGGAACCAACCTGTTGGAGACACCATTCCCCTCATTTGAGAAGTAACTCAACAAGATATGTTTAGAAACCAATCCAAGGTCCCCATACACAAAGTACTTTTGAATTCACCTACATTTTTAATTCCACAAACAAACCTTCAGAACCTATTCACATGTATCATTCATTCCATAGTGAACCTCATAGCATCATTCCTAGAATATGATCCTAGACTACAACATCACAACCTCAAACTAGACTGCAACATCAAAACCTCAGATTATTTGTTTAATGTGTTTGTGTTCCATTGTATTATATGTTTTCAGGTGTAGGATGGAATTCTAGGGAAGCTTCCTACTTTATTCATTGAAGCTTCTCTACTCCACCTCCCCAATCCACCTCACCAATTCCCACTTCACCAATCCACCTCACCAATCCCACTTGTTATATCATGGCCAATACTCAAGGATTTTCCCTCTTAACCAACTATCTAGTGTTTTTAATAAATTATAAACATAATTACATGTTTCATAATAACATTAAAAGAATTCTTACAAATTATAGCTATGGGGAGGAATAAGGTGTTACTGTAATGTTCCCAAGCCGTTCGTTGCTTGGAAACTTAGGTTTTAGGCTAAGTTTTTTTGGGTTTTTGTTTGTTTTTTTGTAGATATTCCTTCAAGGCTTGCACTATGGAGCTTATATGGAGTTTACAATGTGCAAATGACAATAATACAGTAATAAACACATCCAATGAAAAGATACAAGAGATTCAACACAATGGAAAATAAACAACTTTAGATCGAACCTTTATTTAGATAGTAGAAGATCTTGATACAATAGATCTATAGATATGGAACGGTATAATTGAGATCTAGAAAAAAAACTGATGATAACCATCAAATAGGGCCAATAAGAGAAGATACAAGCCTTCAAAGGCCAACCAAACACCTGTAGGAAGATACAATATTAATGTATTTCCCTTCAATAGCTGAAAACCCTCTCCCAGGATGCGTTTTGCACTTCCCTCTGGTTTTAGCTTACCCAAAATTTTCCCTCCTCTTCTAGGCCTATAAAACCCTCCAAATTAGGTAGAATGGTAGATTAGGGGATTAAAACCCCTGATCCAGATTATTTTCGGCATGAAATGAGAGCAAAGATATAATAAAGAAATGTACAAAGATATCTCAAGTATCCAATATTATAACAGAAATGTATCAGAGATGCAACCATAAACACAAATATACTGTAATACACAATTTTCTATTAATGAGCGAAAATGTACAAAGACTATAAAATACAGAGTGAAAGACTCCCTAGAATGGTGGCAGCTTATCTCTAAGAAGAGATGTGATGACTACTCGCACCTGTGAGAGGATGATTTTACAATGAGGCTCCAAAGGCCTTTTTATCATAAATAAAATCCAAAACCCTAACCTCGGAAGATGAAAATCCAACAGTTTTGTGGACCTCGTTTTGGGTAGTTTGGTGTATCAACTTTCCAGGGACGTAACTTTGGCATACGATTTCTATTTTGGGTGCATGATATCTCATTGGAAAGGTATCATCAAGGAGATTCATTTTGGGGGATTAATAATATATTTTGAATATCATTGAGGAGCTCAATCCCCAAAAAACTTCATTTAGGCCCTCAAAAATGGCCCCAAAAGTTAAAACTGCTAAAAATAGTAAATTGTCAAAATTGTCAGAAAACTGTTTTGAGTGAGTTGGAAAAGGTGGGTGGCCACCAATATCCACCTAGATCAATCCTCCCTCCTTAGAAAATAATGGTCTCCATTGCGTTGAGTGCCCAGGGGAGAGGGAAAAGAGTTTGTTGAATTTGTATCTTGATGAGCTACTTGCCTTGTTGGAAAAGTTGTTGCTTAGATTTTTGAAGGTTTTCACGAACCTATGGCTGGAAGGGCTAGACATTTTTAACCAGTCTGGCTACATGAGATTTCTGTGTGCAAAAGGAATCTTTGCGCTTTGTTGCAGTCTTGTTGAACTGCTTATGTTGGATAGAAGGTGCTTGGGCTAAGGTTGTAGTAGTTGCAGTATCCTTATATTCACCTTTCAGACAGATTGTGAAGAAGCTAAATTTTGTAGTATGAGATACTACCTTGCGACACAGTTTAGGTGGGACAGTAGTCGGAACCACCTCTGGTATCATGTAGAGATGACCCCCCAGAGTAATAATGATAATATGGGGTCAAGACTCATAGATAGCATGGCGCTTCCACATATATGATTGTCCCAAGAGAACATCACAGACATCTAGCATTGCAATATCACATAATACCTCATCCTTGAAGGGCTAGATGTCGTATGATAATCAACACTATTGGCTGACATGAAGATCTCATCCCTAGTGAAGCCACCCAATGTTGTATGGTTGTGGGTGTGGTGTTGTCGAAAATCCCAACTGTTTGATGACCTTTATTGAGAACTGGTTCTTCTGGGTTCTGCTATCAACAATAAAATTCAACAGGGTCCCCTTCACCCACATCTGTGAATGAAAAATGCACTCCCCCTCTTCAGGATCTGTTAGTTCTTCTAGTTGAATTGTTGCAGTCGCAACAATAACAATGGGGTCTGCATCAATGATCTGTCTTCTGTTTGTATTTTTTGAATTAGGGTTCGACTCCTTGTCTTTGATTTCGGCCACCAATGATTGTTTTGAGCAACATTCATCGGTGTTGTGTCGGGGACTTCTGTGGAAATCACACCATTTTCCGGTTTCCTTCTTCATCTTCCCGTGACCCTTCTTTTCCTGTGGCTTGAACTGGTTTTCATGAGACTATTTGTTAGGTTCGTTTTTATCATACTTTGGTTGTTGCAGATTTGCAGACCTGAACTCCCATTTTCTCTGGTGCTTAAGTTTCTGCTCGATTTTAACAACATACCAATAAGAAACACCGAGCGATGAGATATCCAGAAAATCCATTTCAGTTTGGATGTATTTTTGTAGAACCCCACGGTATTTCAAAACCAAATTTCGTTTAGATTCTTTGATACCTAGCTTGGTGCAAAAATCATGATAGATATTGATGAACTCTGTAACTGTGTGACCCCTCTCAAGAAACATATACATATCTCAAGCATAAGAGAAAAATATAATATTCTTTTTAGGAAAAAGATTAAGAAGATATGATATTTCTTTAGTAACAAGTTATCTCTTTCATTAATTGATTCTATTACATACATATAATATCCCCTTTCAAAGTTGGAATAAAAAATATTTATCATATATATATATATATAGGTGGAAGACCCATTTTTTTATCGATATCATAAATTGTATAACAATACTTTATATCTTCGACATTGAAGTTATAATGATACTTTATATCTTCAATAATAGCCACAGTGAATTTGGCTTTGATTCAAATTTAAGAGAAATTTGGGAAACTCATTATCTAAATTTAAATAATATTAGT
This sequence comes from Picea abies, assembly GCA_900067695.1. Classification (NCBI taxonomy): domain Eukaryota; kingdom Viridiplantae; phylum Streptophyta; class Pinopsida; order Pinales; family Pinaceae; genus Picea; species Picea abies. The sequence goes on from CBVK0100485905.1 coordinate 13,744, forward strand.
TTGTTTATATATGTTAAAGGTATTTTTGTGATATTCCATGACGCAGAATCCATGTTGTGTTTAAGTTATTTGTTTTTATTTTATTCTTTTCCACAATAGTATTGTATTTAATGATACATCTTTTTAAATTTAATATAAGAAAGATGTTTACAATTTTATTAATAAAAGTTTAGAAATATTTTATTACTAAAATTTTTTTGAAAAAAAATATCTAATTTCTCTTATGTTTAATTTATTTTATGAAAATTAAAAAAATATTGCTTCAAAGTTATAGAACTCTTATGCTAATTATACAATATCATATTGAAAATCAATGTTCATAGTAGATCTTCATCAAAATTAGTGTAATGTTTAATTTATGTTTAAGATTTTTCATGAAAATTAAAAAATATTATTTGAAAGTTATGGAATTCTTTGGTTTTTAATATATCATGCAATTAAATATATACATATTTAGACAAGATTCCATTTCACTTTCCCTTTTTTAATGAAAAATATAAATAATTAGGAATAATTTACTATTAAAATTATTTTTGGAAAAAATATTCTTCCCTATTTTTTAATTAGGAATATCTTTTATTAATAAAATGTTTTTAATGAAAATTAGAGGAATGTTTAGATTTCTAATTTTCATATGTATAACTAATATTTTATAAGTAATTTTTTTTTCAAAATATGTCCTTTCTATCTTTTAATTAGGAATATTTTATTAATAAAATGTTTTTGCAAAAGAATGTCTAACTTCTTTTATGTTTAATTTATTTCATGAAAATTATAGAATATTGCTTCAAAATTATAGAATGCTTTGATTTGTAATATAGAATTAGAATTAGTTATACATATATTATTAAAAAAATTAGGATAAAATGTGCTATGTTTACATTTGTTGTGTTTAATTTTATTATTATTATTATTTTTTAATTTATCCATTTCCACTATAATATTGCATTTAATGATGCCTGTTTTTTACAATTTAATATAAGAAAGATGTATAAAACTTTAGAAATATTTTATTACTAAAACTTTTTTGGAAAAAAAAATGTGTAAGTTGTATTATGTTTAAGTTATTTCATGAAAATTAAAGTTCATATTACTTCAAAGTTATGGAAGTCTTATGGAAATTATGCACTATCACATTGAAAATCAATGTTCATAGTAATTGTTCTTCATGGAAATTAGTGACATTTTTAATTTACATGTTTAGGATTTTTCATGAAAATTAAAGAATATTACTTCAAAGTTATGGAATTTTTTGGTTTCTAATATATCATTGCAATTAATTATATACATATTTAGAAAAGATTTCATTTCACTTTCCTTTCTAATGAAGAATTTATAAATAATTAGGAATAATTTTTTATTAAGTTTTTTTGAGAGAAAATGTGCTTTCCTATTTTTTTAATTTGGAATATTTTTTATTAGTAAAATGTTTTTGGAAAAAAAATGTCTTAAGTTTTTTAATAAAAATTAGAACAATGTTTAGATTTTTAATTTTCATATGTATAACGAATATTTTATTTGTAATTTTTTTTTTTAAATTATGTGCTCCCTATCTTTTAATTAAGAATATTTTATTAGTAAATATTTTTTGCAAAATAATGTCTAACTTTTTTAATGTTTAATTTATTTCATGAAAATTATAGAATATTGTGTCAAAGTTATCTTATGCTTTGATTTGTAATATAGAATTCCAATTAGTTATATACATTTTATTAAAAGAAATTTGAGATAAAATGTGCTATGTTTACATTTGTAATTTTCATATACCTTGTTTATTTATTAGTAAATTGTTTTTCCAGAAAAAAATCTAAATTTTTTTATGTTTAATTTCTTTCATGAAAATTATAAAATATTTCTTCAAAATTATGGAATGAACTTACCAGTCACTCATTTTTTCAATTCATTATTATATAAAATTAAAATTTAAGGTATGGATTGTAACTTGTATCATGGTGGCAACCCAAAAAAAAAATAAAATGTTTGAAGATAAATTGCAACTGAATATATCTTGTTGCAACACTATAGGTATCGATTTTGTCATAGGATCAACCAACTTAATGAAAGCGATGTCAGAAGAAAAGGTTCTTCCTTGTAGGAGCTATTAGATTGGTGTGATAAACTAGTGCCTTCATAGCTTAATATTACAATAATTAAAATCTTGCACACCTCCATAATAAATTTAGGTGCTTCTTTGTAGGAGCTATTAGATTGGTGTGATAAACTAGTGCCTTTATAGCTTAATATTACAATAATTAAAATCTTGTACACTTCCATAATAAATTTATTTGATAAAACTGTCTTTCTTCCCTATCTAAGTAAATAATTTCAACACCAAGCATGGGAGAATTCCATGTTATTCCATGATATCATAAGAGAGGTAAATTTAACTATGATTTTTAACATGCATGCCCTTACATCATGAATTTTAATTAAAAAAAAGAAAAGAAGAGAAAATAAGCATACTCTCATAGTAAATGATTAACTATAATTACAAGTAGAAGACATTGTCTTCTCGTAAATACATTAATGCACCTTGCAACATAGAATTGGGGATCAAAGTCTTTTGTCTTGTAAATGATTTGTATTTTTGGGTAAAAAAAACCCAATATCTCGATACATAATAATGTCTCTATATAAAGACCCCGGATGGGGTGTTAGTGGACGACACGGGGCACTCAGAGGAGGCTGGCACTAGCCCACCGGGCACGAGGCCACGTGATGGGCCCGTGCCAATTCCCATCACCTCCCTCCAGCATTAACTCGATACCAAGCGAAGTAATGGCTGGTACGCGCGCAGTTATACAACTCTCCCTCCATTTCGAACTTCATAACATGGCTCTCGCGTAGTTATACAGCCACAGTCTCTGGTCAAGGGCCGATGAGCATCCCCCTTTGCGTTCTTGGGCGGACATCATCCGCTTCCTCTGTCTCTCTGCTAGCTTTCTCCGCCTCCACTCACCCTGCAAGTTGTCGCACCCCGTCTCCACGCCTGGTCCAATGCCCCGTGAAAGAGGGAGGCCAAGGAGGGGCTCTCCCTGGAGGCCTCGTAGGCCCTCTTTCTCGCCTCCTGGTCCGCAGCCCCATTCTCTGGCAATTGTCCCTTGGGTAGCAAACTTTCCTCTGCGTCCTTGCTCTGCCTCTGCAGAGTTGATCCCTGTCCTGCCACCCGCCGTTGATCCCCCCCGGAGCTCAACAGAAGGTCCCCCTCCTCCCCGCAGACCAGGGAATTATGATCACCAAAATCCCGTCTCCAGCACGGGCGTGCAACTCCGGGACAGTCTAGACAATATTTACAGCCTGGTGTTTGAATTACGTAAAGAGGTAGACGACCTCCACTTTCGAGTGCACTCAACAAACGACAAGGTGGCGACTCTCCTTCATCTCCTAGCCTCCATGAGCGCGACCTTTCCCTCTCACCCGGATGGAGCGTCCTCAGAGGAGATGCCTCGCATGGCAACCAGGGAGGGCGACATCAAGCAACAGAGTGCAAAGAACACTGGGGTGGAGTGCACCACTCGCGAGAAGGCAAAGGCTGATTCAGCAGTTCGACAACAGCAGCTGGAGGCGCAAGAATCTGAGCGAGCAATGGACAATGTGAATGACGAGATGATTTGGGACTCGGGGCCGACCTACATAGAGGAAGAACCGTGGCCAGGGGACCTCTCAGCCACGAACCAGGGTCACCAGCCAGGTGTTTAACCATGTTTTTATAGGCAAACTATGTCAGTCTTAGTTAGTTCTATTGGAAGAACAGTTCCCACTTACTGTCTTTTTAGTCTTAGAACTGATTAGCATACTTTATAGGCTGGCTGGACTGGTTTCCCCTCTGTTGGGGCAGTCCAATGTAGCCATTTTGTCTATGGATGTTATCTGGCACTTCAACCAGTTTTTTGAAGGACCTTAATATAATTTCTTCTTACTTAAAAAAAAAAAATTAAAATTTGAAATTTAACATTAGATCATATTGAACATATGTAAAATTATTTTAAATTGTGAACATAAAAATAAATTAAAAAATAACATTTGAAATTTAACAATATATCATATTAAGTATATGGGCCTAATGGTTAAGAACATGTGTTCAAATCCAGAGGGGGGTAGGGTATGTATACCTTCGTAGACTTTACGAGTCAAATCACAAAATAGATTGTTATTATTATTATTATTATTATTATTATATATAATGTCAATTAAATTATTATTTATTTTATTTGTTTATGAATATTTTCAAAAGCAAATATTAAAATTCAAAAAACATAATATAAATTAAATTATATTTTTTTATTGGTTTATTATATGATATTAAATATATCTAAAATTATCACC
>CBVK0100485906.1:0-18068 GCA_900067695.1 Picea abies
TCTTCCGATCTCACTTTCATTCATTGGCCCCGACTGGGTTACCTCCCCAAGTGGTTCCTATATGCAGACAATATCACCCCCATCGCATGTCAATTATGTGGCATTGTCTCCCATGACCTCAACTTCCGATCATGTCAATTATGTGGCATTGTCTCCCATGACCTCAACTTCCGATGATTTGGATCCGGTACTTGACATGGTGATCTCTTCGGTAGGGTTATTGGAGCTTGATCTACTTACCCCTGTCATGACCCTCGACATGTGTTCCTTCCAGAGTGATTGTCTTCCATCCGAAAAAGATCTCTTAGAAGCCATGACCAAGTTTTGTCCCTTGACATGGTATCCTTCCAGAGCGTTATCCTCTTGGAAGCCATGACCAAGTTTTGTCCCTTGACATGGTATCCTTCCAGAGCGTTATCCTCTTGGAAGCCATGATCAAGAAGAGACCACGAGCATAGTTTCTCTTCTCTATGGCAAGCTCGTTAAAAAATGAAACAGAGGTCTTGAGCATAGCTCTTTTCCTGTGTCAAGCTCGTTAAAAAATGAAACAGTCACCTCTCTTGAACCTTCTTTTCATCCACCCTTCTCCTTTTTCTCATTTACTAGAGAAATTGGTGATGACATCAGAGCCGATGAATGAATCGAAGTTTGGGGGGCATGTCTCCAGCCTTTGATGATCTTTCTAGAGTTAAGCCACTAGCTTTCAAGATGGGGGCATACTGAGCTTAGTCTTTGTTCTTTCTCGTGCTCGTAAATACATGAGAATGCATCCAGGTATACTTTTATCTCTTTTTCGGACCTGTATGGATACACGAAAAAGGAACCCCCTGGAGTATCCTTTAATCTTTTGTCAGACTCTCTAAACATGAAAATATTGCCGAGTGATATTGCTTCCTTTCCCACTCGTTAAACGGTTTGAAAGGGTGTCTTTCAAGTGATAATTTATCTCTTTTTAGGCCTCATGAGACTAACATTACGAAAAAGGACAACATTGGAGTCATCTTTAAGTTCTTTTCAAACTCTCTAAAGATGAAAAGATTAATGAGCGACCTTGTTCTCTTCACGCTCGTTAAAGTATTTGAAGAAAACATCTGTTGAGCGATAGTTTATCTCTTTTTCGGTCTCATCAGACTACTTTACGAAAAAGGAACTGAGAGAGTTATCTTTTAAGTGTTTTTCTAGACTCTATAATCATGAAAAACCTTCGAGTTTTCTGTCTTTGGACTTGCTAAAACGAACATCGACAGGCCCGTACAGGACCGAACCCTTACTTCTTCCAGTTCGTTAAACAAAGGAAGAGAAACTTTCCGAAGGTGAGTTATATCGAGCATGTGTTACCCTCCTCGAGCTCGTTAAATCAAAAAGAGGCACTCGTCTATCTGGATGGGGGGAAATTTGAAAGAAGCAAGCCAAGCAGTCTCTTGAGAACATTACCAAGTAATTCTTAGAGTCACCCTTGAACAAGACACTTTGTCTTTTGCACACATTTTAATCCGCTGAACCTCTGCACTGAGCCAATCCTTTGAGTTTCTTTCACTCCTTTGGGTCACCTGACGTAAGTTGCAGCATCCACTGCATCATAAAGTTTTGGTCCATGTCATGTTTCTGCTCTTGTGCCTCAGCGTTCAAGGGAAGTATCCACCTCGAGAGTTATCCATCACAAATATCTTGTCTCAATACCCATGTCAGTCCATGTTCATTTGATATACCAATTACATCTCTATGTCTGTTTCATGTCATTGATGGGGGATACATCAAGGCCCTCCTTCGACGAGCCTATTCCTGTCGACTTCAACACATTATCCAGGAATTAGACTTAGAAACTAGTTAGTACTTTGGGACCTGCATGCCTCAATGGCAGGCCTCCTCATATCTAACAGCAGGTTTACATCACTGACCTTTGATCGGATTATTCCACGGATGTTCGACTCTAGCTCATCCATTCACATTCGTTGGAATGTACTAGGGTACCTTGGGAATCATTGATATTAATGGTGATCTCCCTCATTTTTTATAATGGTTTACATCATTGACCGGTAATCAAGTGGTTTCTGCCATGTTCGACATCAGGACATCTATTCACATGGTTAGATTCGTACTACATCGGGATTGGTAAGAAGACCCTGGTTTGAGTGATCACTTTGATATGTACTTTGCTTGGGTTGCGAAGGAGTTTCTCTTGAACAATGACACATATACTATTACATAGATCCACTTTGTATTGGTCGTGGCTATGTGTTGTCATCTCGTAGATCCACTGTGTATTCTTCGTGTCTACGATTAGTTCAGGTCATGGGAGTATAGATCCACAGTGTATTTTCAGTGGCTATACCTTTTTATCAATACAATTATGGATCCACAGTGTATTTTATGGTGGCCATATATTGCAAGTCTTGATCACCCAAGCATAGGTATGCCTACCTTGGGTTTGAAACATGTCATAATATTTGTTGGATGTTTGTGTGAAACTTCTGTCAGGTTCTTTGCGTCTATACCCTTGCTTGAAAGTCTACAAAGCATTTCAGTTATCAGTTCTTGTCTTCTAACTTTATACTTTGGGGGGAAATCTGTTACACATAAAAAATACTCACTTTGATAGTGTCGCAAGTGTCGTCATTACAAAGGTCGCAAGTGTTGCATTTTTCTCACAAGGTCGCAAGTGTCGCAAGTGTCGCAAGTGTCAAAGAAAGCATACTGCCATGATGCCTATGTCGTTCCTATAACAACATGAGGAGGACACTTGAAACACCTCAAACATTTGGTTTGAAAGAGGAGAAATGAGTCAGCAGACTTACAAACCTTTTGCCATCTGAAAGCACCTCAAAAACTGAGTTTTTGGAGGGGAGCGCTCCCCTATACCTCTTCTGGGAGCGCTGGCGCTCCCCCTTACACTATCTGGGAGCGTTATAAAAATCCTCTGGCCCTTTTGAGGGAGCGTTGGTGTCTTTAGGAGTGTTGGCACCCCCCTTAATCCTACTAGGGAGTGCTACAATGCTCCGATGGCCCTTTTGAGGGAGTGTTGCCTATTTTGGGCAATTGTTAAGTTGTTGAGATGAATGGGGGAAGGATCCTTTCATTCTTGGAAGGAAGTTGGATTCGAATCCCTAGTCCATCCATGATCTTAGGGAAGATCCTCAACTGAAGGAGGCAAATCCTCAACTTCCCCAAGGATATCTCAAGTGGTTAAAGCCTCTCCAAGGCTATATAAGCAAGCTTTCTAATGGTGAAAGGAGACTGAAAAGGGAGAATCACACCAAACTTATGATCTTATAAGTGGTGCTGGAACAAAGATATTTTGGAAGAAAGAGACCTATGATATCATAGGGAGAAATTGGTGAAGTTATCATCATTCGGATCGTGGATCTTTTGAGCAAGGGGTAGACAAGGAGCACTTGACAAAACTGTTGCAATCCATCTACGACTGTGAGCAATGTTTTGTCCTCATTAATATAATTTGCTTGGCCTGTTTCTTTCTAATTCGTGTTCAATCTCACATGAATTTGTCTCTTTAGTAGATAGATCTATTTCAGACTAATCTTGATAGAGTAGGAATTGGTCGTACTTTGTTTGTTTACAGGGCTTATCGAGGAGCAAAAGATTGGAGCTCAACTCGGAGCATGCAGGGACAAACACTGGTAAAAGGTACTTCTTTTCTCCTTCCTCTTCACACACTAGTACACCTAGATCTAAAACGAAGTCAGTGACCATGATAAGCACTTTCTGTCTTAGAGTTAAGAGTCTATCTCTTTGAGGAGATCTACCTGTCCGCAGGGAGATTTTCCTTCAACAATAACACCATTAAAAATACCAATAACAAAAACATATATTTGTTCACTACTATTAAATAAATATTAACCACAGTTAATCATTTAAATCTTACTAATGGGGCTTTGAGTTTTCCGTAGCCACCCTGGCCTAGTTTATGCTGGTCGTGTTTTTCCACTCTGGCCTTTGTTGTTTTGGATGTGTCTAGTAGCCTACATATGGAATTTTTGAAAAAAAATAGATATTGGAAATGTTACTTAAAACAGGAAAGAAAAACATAAATGCTCATATTTCACTGATAATATGACATGTTTTGTACCTTGCTTGACCAACTCGTGGTTGTCATCCTTGTTTTTTAAACAAGTTCTCATTTGCATCCTCTATTAGCGCCTTCCACTCTTTCTTGGAAACCATGGGAGGGCACTCATGCTTTAGGTATATTTGAAATTTATCCCTATACTGGGCCCTGGTGTATTTTAAATTCTCGCTGGCTAACTTTGTAACCACTTTCTTGTTGAAAGTGTTGCCGAACAAGTTCACCATGTGATCTATTAAATCATCTTTCTTTTCTCTATCTTGGACATTCCATCGTGTGCAAATGGTGGGGCCAAACAACTCCAATGATTTTTCATGTAAGTTTCTATAGAAAACATTGTTTCCTGCAGTAACGTGTTATTCATTAATCAATTAATAATCTCAAGTTGTAATCAATTTCAATTTCATTAAAAAAATGAATCAATTAATGGGACAATTACCTGCAATCTTCTGAATCTTTATTGGAACACATGCGTCATCCACCAGAAAGGTGACATCTAGTGATCCGGTGCTTTTAATTCATTCTACTCCATGCATAATAGTATAAGGTGCACCTACACTATGTTCCTCTCCAGAATCATCATGTGGAGTCCCAGGCTCCGGCTCATCATGCTCTGGCATGTCATGTTGGTCAAAATCACCCCGCTCATCAATGGATTCAAAGGGAACCTCAGGAGGCTAAAAAAGCCTCACTTGCACTTTGCTATGTCAACCTTTTTTTGCATTGGACCCTCACTGCTACCTATATCAGTTGCAGGATCTACAGGTTCCCCACGCACGGAGTTTAAAAACTCCTACAAACAAAAAAACTTTCTTTATCAGATCATATACAAAATATAAAACTAAAAAACGGATATGAAATTGTCATAGCTAATAAAAATATGATAAGATGTCACTTACCCCATAATTATTTATTGTAGTTTGTAGCTCTACAATTCTTTCCCTATCCTTCTGTGTCAGGGGTCTTTTGCTAATCAAACCTAGATATTTCATGTTAGCCTTCTTCAAGGCCTTCGTTACAATTGTCATTGGGTTTGTCAAATAATATATTTCGTCCTCATCAATATCCTCTGTGGGAGCCTGGACCGATGTTTACACAATAAATCAATCAACAAAATTTATGAAATTCACCTCTAACATTAAAAAAATGAAATGTTGCAGTAATATCAGAAAAACAATAACAAAATTTCAGAAATTTAGTTGTTGTAGTCATAAGTTGTTACTCTATTTAACATTTACCTGGTGAGGCACTATGGGTGCCTTTCCACGGTCACCCTGGAGAGATGTAACAGGTGAAACTCAGACACGTTCACCTTGGACAGAATTTGACACAATAAATCAATCAACAAAAGTTATGAAATTCACCTGTAACATTTAAAAAATGAAATATTGGAGTAATATAAAAAAGAAAATAATGAAATTTCAGAAATTTAGTTGTTGTAGTCATAAGTTGTTACTGTATTTAACATTTACTTGGTGAGGCACTACGGGTGCCTTTCCACGATCACCCTGGAGAGATGTAACGGGTGAAACTCGAACACGTTCACCCTGGACATAAGCTGACACAATAAATCAATCAACAAAAGTTATGAAATTCACCTGTAACATTTTAAAAATGAAATATTGGAGTAATATCAGAAAAAACATCATGAAATTTTAGAAATTTAGTTGTTGTAGTCATAAGTTGTTATTGTATTTAACATTTACCTGGTGAGGCACTGTGGGTGCCTTGCCACGGTCACCCTGGAGAGATGTATCGGGTGATTTTCTACCACGGTCACCTTGGACAAATGTTGACACAATAAATCAATCAATAAAAGTTAGGAAATTCACTTGTAACATTAACAAAATGAAATATTGCAGTAATAACAGAAAAAAATAAAATGAAATATATGAAATTTAGTTGTTGTAGTCATAATTTTTTACTGTATTTAACATTTACTTGGTGAGGCACTGCGGGTGCCTTGCTACGGTCACCCTGGAGAGATGTATCGGGTGATTTTCTACCACGGTCAGTACCCTGGACAGATGTTGACACAATAAATCAATCAATAAAAGTTAGGAAATTCACTTGTAACATTAAGAAAATGAAATATTGCAGTAATAACAGAAAAAAAAATAATGAAATTTAGTTGTTGTAGTCATAATTTTTTATTGTATTTAACATTTACCTTGTGAGGCACTGCAAGTGCCTTGTCACGGTCACCCTAGAGAGATGTATCAGGTGATTTTCTACCACAGTCACCCTAGACAGATGTTGACACAATAAATCAATCAATAAAAGTTAGGAAATTCACCTGTAACATTAAGAAAATGAAATATTGCAGTAATAACAGAAAAAAATAATAATGAAATTTAGTTGTTGTAGTCATAATTTTTTACTGTATTTAACATTTACCTAATGAGGCACTGTGGGTGCCTTTCCATAGTCACCCTCTCCATCTATTCGATTTAAGTTGTAATCGATCAACAACTCTTCACCTGGAACTATTGTTTTTGTTGCACATACAAAAATACGATTTCCTTCGCATGCCTCAAATATGCAATTTGGTTTCTTACTTGTTGCCACTGGTCGTGTACTATTTATAAAGCCCGTAATGTTTCCAGTAGCTTTTGGCCTTCCATCAATATACATAGTTTCCCCTTTATTTTGATTGTTATCTAGTAGTTGTATATAATTTGCGACAATTCCGTATCTCCGCATACTTTGCGTATATCGGACCAACATTAACCAGTGATTGTATTTGTATAATGGTCTGACATACTCCATCAATTCAGTTACAGTGCCATAGCTGACCTTTATGCCATCCATGGAAAATAACCCCAATCCATGTAAGGACGAAGGAGCAATGCGATACATCCTCCCATCGATGAAGAAATATGTGTCCACTTTAGGTAGCTCCTTGGGTGCCCATTGTTGCACTAGATGTTTATACCTCAAGGGAAACTCAATGTCACCTATGCTCTCAACATCATAATTACACGACCCTCCGTTGGAAATAAAAAATTGCATGCGGGTACGAAATATTTTCCTTACCTTTTCCAACCTAGTTGATCTAGAACTGGTAGATCTAGTACAACACGTCTCACTTTCAACCTCTCTTACTATATCTTGATCATCACTCGAGGAAGATAGATCCGACAGATACCTACTTCGTGGTACCTACACTCATTGAAACAAGAAGATAAGTTATCATGCCAATATAAGTTTTTGGTACCAACACAGTTGCATATCAGGGATGATTTTAGGGGCTAAATTTCTCTCATGGGCTAATTTTCCATGTTTTTTCCAAAAACGAGATTCACTATTTTAAAAACGATTCGCCCAAATTCCATAGGATAAAATTATTTTACCTTAAAAATCACCAAAAGTTTATAAAAACTATATAAAATCCTTAGAAATTTGAATATTTTTACAAAAATATCGCCAATCATTTATAGTTGGCATATGAAGGATTAGTAATATTCGCCAAGGTTTCTACATTTTAAAATAAATTTCCATCCTTAAAATCATCCCTATTGCATATAGTTGCATTTAGTTGCATAAAGTTGAAATTGCCACACCGATCCGTCATATAGTTCCATAAAGTTGAAATTGTCATACCTAGTTGCATATAGTATGCAATATAGTTGCATATAGTTGCATAAGTTGTAATATAGTTGCATAAGTTGCATATAGTTTCATATAGTCGCATAAGTTGCAATAAAGTTGCATAAGTTGCAATATAGTTGCATAAGTTGCATAGTTGCATAAGTTGCATAGTTGCATATAGTTGCATACGAAATTGTTGCAATATAGTTTCATATAGTTGCATAAGTTGCAATAAAGTTGCGTAAAGTTTCATAAGTTGCAATATAGTTGCATAAGTTGCATAGTTGCATAGTTGCATATAGTTGCATATTTGCATATTAGTTGCATACGAAATTGTTGCAATATAGTTGAATATAGTTGCAATATAGTTGCATAAGTTGCATATAGTTGCATAAGTTGAAATATAGTACCATCATAGTTGCATATAGTTGCATTTAGTTGCATAAAGTTGAAATTGCCACACCTATCCGTCATATAGTTGCATAAGTTGCATATAGTGGGAGAGGACCCCTGGATTGGTTGTGGGGATAAGTTTGGGCTTCCATTGCATATGATACAACTCCTGAGAGAAATATTATACCTTAATCTCAACCAAGTTCTTAATATCTCATTGATTTCAATATGGGGACAAGAATGGAAGCATGCAGGGGAGATTACTTTTAGAGGCGAGGATGCAAATATTTTGGAATAATACATTGCAAAACTTAGAGAAATTCATGTTAGTATTAAAGATGAGGAGGATCGTTTGATCTAATCAAAAAATTCATCGAGTGATTACACTCCCAAGGCAGAATATAAGGTTTTATGTTCCAATGATCATATGGGGGTTCAAGTGTGGTGGTAGAAGAAAGTGTGAAAGTTTAAATGTCATTTAAAGACTCATATTTTCATGTGGTTGTTGCTTATTAATAAGGCACTTTCATGGGAAATCCTATAGAAAAGGATTGCATATTGTCTTAGGAGGTGTCCTTTGTGCAAGGAAAATGAAGAGTCAAATTTACATCTTATCATGACATGTTCATATGATATTCATGTATGGGAGGAAGTGAAAGGTTTAACTAGGTTAAGAAATATTTGGAGTGATTCTTCAATTGAGGAGGGTTTAAGATCCTAGTGTGAAAATGAGAATGTAAAGAGGTTTAGAGCTTATCCTTTGTTATTATCTTAGGGTATATGGCTCACTAAGAATGTTGAATTTTTTGAGGAAAAATCCATCCCTCTGTGTTAGTGTGTTACTCAATCATTAAACATATTAACTAGTTTCAATCAAGTGATAAAGGATAACCCTAATTAACAAATACCAAAGGAGAACATTGATAAATTTGGAGCTTGTGCATGCTTTGATAGTTTTTCAACATATATTCAAAGAAAGGAATTATATTGCATATGGTTTTTCAAAGGTTGGGATACAGTTGGCTTGTGGTGAATGGATCATCAAAGAATAGGATATGGAAATGTTTCTAAATATACACATCTTCCTTTTTTTGAAAACTTCAATAGATGAACCATTGTTACTGGATCATGAGATTATAAGATAGTTGTGTTAACATATAGAAAAAAAAGTTCGGTAATTTCATTCCATCATTGATAGTGAAAAAATGCAGCTTGTATTGGACTTGGTAGACTAACTTCATATAGATTTGTGGCTTGGGAAATGTGGGACTTGTATCTACCATTTTCATATGAATTACATGAGGGATACTTTTTTAACTTAACCTATTTTGGTATTTACAATAAGTAAAGGTTCCACTTTCCAAAAGGAACAATTTTCCTCCAAAATACATCAAAAAATAAAGACATTCATTGGATATATTTTAAGGGAGACTATACATCCTCAACCATCAATATCCTATATAGAATAATTATATTTGAAAGAGCTCCCTCCTGGATTTATTGCCATTGATATTGATATATAATAGGATCAACTTACCTTCCTCTTAATCTCGTGACTCCTTGGCCAAAGAATTATCTCCTTCATTGTGCTCATGATAGATGTGGGAATTGTATACTACTTCAAATTCTAACCTCATAATTACCTAGCCCTATTTTATGAATCTTAAAAATATGATATGCGAGCAATGAGCCTGGCCATTCACCCAATCACAAACTACCTTGGAATATAAGAACGTCTAAATTTGTTGTATCTCCAAATTTATGTCCACCTTCATCATTGTGATCACACTGATTATGTCTACATAGTTATTAGATTTTACCATGTACCTCTTTTTATTGAGATCGTGTGGTCATTATGGTGAATGAGCTCACTAGCAATGTTTTGTGCATCACTTCCCCTGGAATAACCATCAAAAAGTCTATACATGAAGATATCATCAAATTCTAGAGGTAGAACTTGTCTAATGGTATCTCCAGCTCTTATGGGTTTGCAAGCCATTAACAAGTATTTTATTTTGAACATTGTCTCAATAAGGGATGGTCATTTTCCTTTGAATATTTCTTCATTCTGTGAGATCCAAAGGCCCCACATAACATGTAAAGGTAGAGCAACCAGGTCTTGTGGACTTCCATGAGATTTTAAACTAGTTGTTCCAAGCTTCTATCATTGTGTTCCTAGCCCAAATTTGGTATCTTCCTTGTTATCCTAAAGCACGAGGAGTCTGTTGTCAAGGGAAATCCATGCAAAAATTTTGGCCTTGGGCAATGTCCAAATCCTCTAGAGACCACTCCACCACCATGGATTCTTTGCCTCCACATTCTACAATGAGAGGGTCTTATAACCCATTTTCACACTATACATGCCCTCTTATTGATTTTTTGTCCATACAAGATAGTATTCACTTTCATATAAGACAATGGAAATGTTATCCCTCTTTTTTACAATTAGTTTCTGAATTCCTTTAGTCGTTAGGGATCTAGAATTTTTTTATGTCTTTTAGGCCCCATCCTCTCTCTAAATTTGACCTTTCTATCAACTCTCATTTTACCAATAGAATATTATTAGAGTTCTTGTTCCATGACCATAGATAGTGAAAGCATAGGGATTCAAACTTATTTAACATGAATACAATAATAAACACTAGAGTGACCCAATATACTGAGATTGATTCCAAAACACCTTTTATAAGAATCACCCATCTAGCATGAGAGATCCATTTGTTGTACCAGTGATCTACTCTTTTTTTCAGCCCGTCAAGGAGCCACAACCAGTGTTTTCATTGGTATTCATTTGCTTTTAGCATGAACTACATGTATATAAAACAACCATCATTTTGCACTACAATTAAAGGGAGGAACTTCAAGATCATTTCTCTCATGGCCTATGAGACATGATAAAAGTATATGGATGACTTTTGAGCATTTATGTCCATTCCAATGGAGGAGGGAAAAAACTTTAGAATGCGATCTAGACACTTTGTGTTTTGAGTCGTAGCGGTTCCAAACAAGAGTATACAATCAACAAATAATATATGAGACAAAGATTATATTAGCATAGATATTCACATATTTGTAGTTCCTAGATTGAATTTCATGGTGAATATGCTTTATTAGGCCATTATAAACTATAATAAAAGTGGAGAGGAGAGAGGGCAACCTAGCCAAAAGCCTCAGGAAGGAAGAAATAATACCTCCTCATTGATCCCTACATCCAAATATGTCCCATGTAGCTTTGATATATTTCCCTCTATAAACACTAGGGCCTCGTTACGTGGGAAAGTAGATTTATCCCAACCCATTGATAGAGATTTTACATTATTGCAAATTTTTCTACAGCTTTACCATAGCATGGTTTAGGTCATCAATTGTGTAGGCTTCCTAGTTTTGAGTAATCATGGTTCTATACTCCTTGTAAGACAACTAATGAGGATTGAACTTAAAGGGCACCAATATTTTTTTATCCTTTGTAGCTATCTCCAGTTTGATGGGGTGGTGGTATAATTTTAATTCCTTCAAAACTATGGATTTGTATGAGGGGAGATTCATGACCAGATCCTTCTTTATGAGGAATTAGTTCAACCTTGTACTTATCTCCTGAGTGTCACCCCTCTTATTTGACCAAGTGGCCTATGGAACTAAAGGTTCAACATGTGACTATAAGTTGGGTATCTAATATCTTAAGGAAATAATTTGCTACAGGACCGAGTCGAAAATGAGCACCAAGCATGATTTTTATTGATGAAATGTAAAATTTAGGTCCCCCTGAGAATCAGCATGGGGCGGTCTAATAGGCCCTAGACTACCAATTTATCCTAGAAGGGCCTCCTATTGTGAGATGGGGCATACGCATTGAGGATGTCCAACTAAAATTTCAATTCCTTTGGAGAGAAATGAGTCAAGATACAGTGTGTCAAGCTTACCTTATCCCAATAAATCATTAACTAACACCATTTGAGAGCCCTATCCATCGAAGTTTCCTTCCACACTTTCAACCTGGAATACATTTATTTAGGTGCTTTTGGGAATATTACTCTAAATACATAGTTTCTTGTAATATTAGAATATTGGCTTTGTGTTTCTATATAATATTAGAATATTGGCGACACCAAGAAGAAAGGAAAAGATCCTAACCAATCTATATAAGTTGTCATAAAATTTAGGCGAGCAGAGGGTGCCAAGAAAAACAATGGCCGTAAGCCTATTATTTGTTGGGTGTGTGTAGAGGACCATTATTGAAGGAGATCAAGATCATTTTGAAACCTAGGGGAGGGTTTCTCTAATAAGGGCTCTTGATATTGTTACTTGTTTCCCATATGGACATGAAATAATTGTTTCCCACGAGATTTGCAAAGGGTGCATTGATAGGGAATGTTTTTGTAGTCCAACATTTGCACAAAACTATGTTTTACTACCTTTATAAGAATAATGTCAGGAAGTCAAGAGATAGGAGAAAGAGATCATACCATTTCCTCCGGTCGTGTGCCCTCCTCCGGTGAAAAAACGTGTGCCCTCCTCCTCTACAAATCTTGTGCCCTCCTCCTCTGCAAATCATGTGCCCTAGCCTCTGCAAATCATGTGCCCTTCTCCTCTGCAAATCGTGTGCCCTCCTCCTTCTCCCGTCCTCCGAATCCTAACCGTGCTCCAAATCCTCCTGCGCGTGAGTGATAATGGTCGGACTGTGGTGGCGGTGGTAGCTTGCAGCCTGCGCGTGAGTGAACAATGGCGGACTATGACATTGTGTGCGTGGACTGTGGACTGTGGTGGTATGTGTTTGCAGTAGGACGAAGTGTATTTCGTTTTGAAAGTGTGAGTTTGAAATGTTTGTTTTTGGTTTATAAATTTCATTTTTAATATATATAATATATATAATATATTATAATATATTATATATTATAATATATAATATATATATAATATACAATATACAATCCAACATTGATATACAACCCAAACATGAAGTCATGAGACCTACTTGGGTTTTGGATTTGAACCTGGGTTAGGAGTTGGCGTTTTAGAGGTTATGGGTTAATGGGTTAGTGATTTGGAGTCTAGTGGGAGTTAGTGGGTTAGTTGTCAAGAATTAGTGTGTTAGGGGTTGCGAGTTAGTGGGTTAGTATTTTTAGCCTATATAATGAGTTTGTGTGTTCAACATTAGGGGTTATTGATTTACAGGGTTAGCGATTACTAGGTTAGATGTTAGTCAATTGATTGTCATTAGGAGTTAGTAGGTTAGATGTTAGTCAATTAGTTCTCATTGGGGGTTAACGAACAAGTGATCATTAGTGGTTGGGTTTTAGGGGTTATGGATTTCTCTCTTGGTGGTTTAGGGATCATTAGGGGATATAAATTTAATTTGTTGGTGTGTTAGGGATATTGGTTAAATCTCAATTAATCATTTAATAGGTTAGTAAGGTAGAATTTATTTTGTTAGTGCTTAGTGGGTTAGGATTTAGTGTCTTAGTTGTCATCCAGTTAGTGGTTAGTGGGATAATTTCCATCCATGGTTAATTGTTAAGCCCTAATATTGGCTCTGGGGTAAAAGGAGGTTGCCCCCTTGAAGAGGCTTATTATCTGAAATTATATCTTTTTCAAGGCGTTGAGTACTTTTTCCGAGGTTTTTATATGCTATATTGATGTTTGGTTCTTAACATTAATGGGTTAGGGTTATGTGTTAGTGGGTTATTATCTTTAGGGTTAGTGAGTTAGGTATTACGGGGTTAGTGCATTAGGGGATCAAGGATTAGTGGGTTATGGGTTAGTATGGATAATGTGTTGGGGATTAGAAGTCAAAGATTCACATGTTAGTGTGTTAGGGATTAGGAGTTAGTGGTTTTGTGTATAATTCGGTTAATGGTTAGTGGGTTAGACATTAGAGTGTTTTTTTAGAACTAGAGGAATTTGTAATTTCCCTGGATAATTACCTAGGTGAGACACAAGTTCAAATCTAGCTAGCTTCCACTATAACCCCTATACTAGTGACAACAACTTGCAATCCAATGCCTAGCAATAAACTTATGACATAACAAGGGTCAAGAAGTTCGAAGACACATGCGCAAGGGGGTCCCACTCCTGGGGGGCGTCTGCCCTTCTAGCCTTATCACAACAAGCCAAAATATCATTGTGGATTTGAACCTGGGTGAGGAGAGTGAGAGAACAACATTGATATATTGGAGCAACTCCGCTAGGAAATTCTCCAAGCCCTTTTATCCAAATCATATTCACACATACAAATGCTGTCAAAAGTTAAAACCATGTGGACCTACCTAAACACTTGACAAAACAGGGAAATTTTGGGGCCCCAATAGAACATGGGCTACACAATTTTAAGCCATTTGGAGAGTTAATGGGAGAAAAATTTTTGCTAAATCTAGATACCTATTCTTTATTAATTCACGTTTTCTATGACTTTTTCATACCCTTCCATTTGACTAAATAGATTTTATATGTTTTGGCTCGATTGTTTGTGTCAACAACGTGCTTAATCCCTTCTCTTTTTTTCTTTGGTAATTGTTTTTGTCACATTATGCACTTTTGGGTGATAAGGATATAGATCTTCTATGTTGAATATGGGACAATTTCCTCATGATTCAATTTTTTTATATAAGGTACCTTGAGGGTACATTTCTTTCCATTGATGAAGCATAACCAACTTTCCAACCTAAAATTCAATTACTCTTCTATGATGATCACCT
This sequence comes from Picea abies, assembly GCA_900067695.1. Classification (NCBI taxonomy): domain Eukaryota; kingdom Viridiplantae; phylum Streptophyta; class Pinopsida; order Pinales; family Pinaceae; genus Picea; species Picea abies. The sequence continues at coordinate 14,758 of CBVK0100485906.1, forward strand.
TTAATATTATATGATTCATTTGTCTCCCACAATGTTTGCTTCATATACTGCTGCATATATTTAATGTGTTCCATAAAATTTTCTATACCTTTGTTAACATGTGTTCCGTTAGAGAGATCAAGTAAATCCATTAATTTTGGGATTTGTCCATAAATAATTTGAAAATAGGACATTTAGAGATCTATTCAGAGTCTCCTTGGTATTTTTACTTGTGAAGGTGCATGGCTTAGAAAACAATTCAAGCGAGGCACATAAGCGATGACCTTAAGTGAGGCACATAAGCAACACACATAAGTGATAGGTTTAAGTTCATAAGATGACAAAACCACCACTTTTTTAGTGGGAATTCTCCCCAAAATCCATTAGGAATATTGTTAGAAGTCATAATTCCTCATTGTTGATAGGAACATTAATCGTAGAACATTGTCATCAAGGGTTTTGACGCATTTTAATTCTACCCAAATCATCAAAACAAAAACAAAAACAAAAAAGGTGAGTTGATTAGGATAGAATTTTACCTCACCGGAAAAATTAACTAGCCAAAAAAGTTGAATTTGTCCACTTATTAACTCACCCCATAATATATATTTTCATATTAGGATATAATGAAATTATATTAATAGGTTGACATGTACATGAGAAGGACATAGGGTGGATTCATGTTTCCATTCACTCACACTTCTTTCTACCAAATCTTTATTTGATGGATGAGATGTGTAACTTAAAATAACCAAATAAAGATTCAACCTTCCATCTTTGAGACATATGGGATAATTCACAATAATCCAAAACAATTAGACCCCAAACCCGTGTTGGAAAATCATTTAGTTCAATTTCCATTAAACCAAACTAGCCATATCTTGAGGTGAAACCTAATGGGTAATGGGATTAAGGTTATGCAAAACTTGACTTATTATATACAAGAATGCAAAATGGAAGTTTATTATATGATGATTTTTGCACTTGAATAGTCTTTTTAAAAGGATGAATTACTATTGGGTATTGGTCACATATAATGTTCCAATCTCACAAATGTAGGGTAACAAGGATTAAATTTATGGTACCAAATTGTGTCCATCACTTGAGTGCATCCCTTAAGAATGTATTTTAAGTGTGTCACTTATTGTGCATCGCTTCAATGTGTAAATATGTCGTCAATTATGGTGCATCAAATATGTTCCTCGCTTATGTGTCACAAGTTATGGTACATCTATTATGTATGTCAATCAATATGGTGCATTGTCACTTCTATGTGTCACTTTAGGGCATCACTCCAATGCATCACTTATCGTGTATCGATCATGTGTGTTGCTTATGTGCATCACTTATGGTGCATTTCTCTTCTCAATTGAGCTTAGAAAACAATTCAAGTGTTATTTCCAATAATATAGAAATATTTTTATAGGAATATTTAGAAAGATAAAGACGCAACATATCTCCCTTATGAAACAAGAGTTGAAAAGTATGAATTAATTGAAGTCCCTAGTTTCCTTTTGAAATTAACCTACACAATTTTTTAACAAATGAATTAATTGAAGTCCCTAGTTTCCTTGATGGTCAGCAGTAAGCTCGATGGTCTAAATAGCAGTAAGCGAAAGCAGAGGGGCAAATGAGAACATCAATAGGATGTACCCGATATGGAGTGTATCCTCTTTGTGGAGGGACCTGGGATGTATTGATGAGTGCATCCAAGAGATATACCCAACAGTTATGCCATCCTCTTTGTGGAGGGGTCAGCCGAGATGTCTTGAGGATCTCCTCTAAGGAGGTACTCAGTTGCTAGACCATCGTCTTTATGGAGGGGCCCAACCGAGATCTCTTGAGCAGGATGACTTGCCATTATAGTGATCCCCCTAAAGGGGAAGGGGTGGAGTATGTATCTTTTGGCTCACCCGACCTAAGAAGGGCAAGGAAGGAAAGGTCAAAAGGCTAGAAAGGAATGTTGACACACACCTAAAGGGGAAGGGTGGGGGTATGTGTATTTTCACCCTAAAGGTTGACTTTGAGTTACTTTGAGTGACATCTGATAGGGCATACTTGAGGGGAATCTGAGGTTCCTGACTTCATGATGAGTGTTGAGGGCATGGGCAAAGGCTATTTGAGGGCTACTTGAGGGCATGGGGAAAGGCTATTTGAGGGCATGGGGAAAGGCTATTTGAGAGCTATTTGAGGGCATGGGGAAAGGAAAGGAAAGGAAAGGAAAGACAAGGCAAGGAATTTTAACACACACCTAAAGGGGAAGGGTGGGGTTTAGGGTTTAATTTAAACAAGAGTTGGAAAGTATGAATTAACTGTTAACCATTTACCCTAACCCTTAGCTCTAGACACCTAAATCCCTACACCTTAAACCTTAAGCCTAAATATTTAACCTCTACGTGGATAATAACCAAATAATCATCACAATATAGACATGCCCGCCCTCTTACTTCTTGGAGAAGGGTTTTTGGCACCATACAAGCATGATACAAAAGAGCTCACAAGAAGATACATCAATGAACTAGAAACCAACAACATAATGATATCCAAATATACTCTTATGCAATGTTTGTTGGGACAGGACCAAAGAATGTAAGCATTGAATATGTAATCAAGTTTGATGATTAAAAAAATTGTGATTTATGTGGAATGAACTAATGAAAATTTGTTTGTGTTCAATTCATTGTTGTGCATATGTTCTTATGGGTTTAGTACAAAACTTATCTAAAAAGTGAAGAAATTCCATACTTAAAGGACCATTGGGGAGAGATTTATGGTTGGGTTGGAAATGAGGTTGGAGCATGGAGTAGAGCATACAATATTTGAACCTACAAATGCATTTTTAGGCCTACCAACATGTTTTGAAGGTGTTTCAAAAGCATAAGAATAAATATATTACTATTTTGGAGAAGTATGTGTCCTTAAAATTGTTGGAATGTAGCCATGGTATTTATAATCAAAAGAGTTAAGAGGTTTAATTATTTGGGGAATTATGTTAGAGAGAAATGAAATAAGTGGTACGTCATGGTCGATGATGGAGAACATAAAATTTGATCTTTGAAAAAAATTGAAGGAGATGATATTGATTGAGGTGAGGAAATAAACAAGAATACATTGTGTATGGATAATAATATATCCACCTTAATAGACCCTTAAGAGTGAATGTAACTAATGAATTCAATTGAGAGGATAAATGCCTCTACTATTGAAGTATTAAACAATGCATTGAGGAAATCAACGACATCAAAGTCAAGGGTATGTATCTTTTGGCTCGCCTGACCTAAGAAGGGCGAGGAAGGAAAGGCCAAAAGGCTGGAAAGGAATGTTGACACACA
>CBVK0100485907.1:0-18068 GCA_900067695.1 Picea abies
CGAGATCTACACTCTTTCCCTACACGACGCTCTTCCGATCTCACCAACAATATGAGGATCAATACCTGGCATTTTTTCATAAATCTAGGGAAAAACATCGTGAAATTCTTGAAAAAGGGATTTATAAGTGTGAAACTCATCATTAGAACATGAGGCACCAATATGAACATTTTCCAAGACTCTAGATTTAATTGATATGTCAAGAGGAACAATAGGTGAAATGTTACTCAAGTTCCCTTCATACAAAACATTGTGTGTTGACTCAGGAAAAAAATAAATAACAACAATGGTATATGAAGTCAAAATTCGTTGGTAACTCTCGATGGTCTCACGTTATAGGAAGATAATAGAATGATGGTGCCCATCATCCCATGGAGTATCTTCCATAGACATGAATGAAATGATCATCTCGTCAGTAGGAAAGATCACGTGAAACAATTCAGGAGATGTATCATAGAGAGGAGGAGAGGGAGTTGTCGATTGAATAGCTTGATATGCTTATTCAACCGAACTTAAAGGCATATGGTTTCCATAATGAAGATAATCACCAAATCTAGGTACTTTCCATGGGTCATATGACTCAGGGGTTTCACAAAAAGCGGTGGATATCATGTTAATCGAAGCGAAAAAAGGAGGAATATCGGGTGGTGGAATAGGAAATGTACCCATCAAGGTCGACTCTTTTAAAATACCCACGCCAACATTCTCATAACTGGGAGGTGTTTTCGAGATAAAAGGTATGTTGCTAGTACATGAATCAGAATTAAAGAAGGCTAGTTGGTCAACAATAATGAACTTTCCTTGGTGCAGGAAACATAACACACAAAAACGGGTGGACACAACTGCACACATGGAATAAATCCAGCTACGACCAAGTATATAATCAAGAGGTGCATAAAATACCTCAACCTCGACATTGATTGATTTACCTTCTAACATAATAGACAACGAAGGAAGAACACCACAAGGTTTAAAACCTGTACCATTGAACACCTTAAGAGTATTGTGTGACTCGGTAAGGTAAGGAGAGACAATAGATTTCCAACAAGTAATATACATAACGCAAGTTGAGGCTCCTTCATCAATAACTGTTACACCTCAAAATTACTAACTCTGATAGTGTCGCAAGTGTCATCATTACGAGTGTTGTAAATGTCACATCTTGTCCACAAGTGTCGCATCTTGACCACAAGTGTTGCAAGTGTCACAAACACTATATTGCCATATTTCATATGTCGTGGCTCTAACGACATCATAAAGACACTTAAGACACCTCAAAGGTTAGTTTGGAAGAAGAGAAATCACTTGACATGAAGTACAAACCTTTTGACATTGAGAAAACCACAAAAAAATGGATTTTGGAGAGGAGCGCTCCCCTACCCACTTTTAGGGAGTGGTGGAACTCCCTAGGCCTCTTTGGGGGAGTGCTTGAGCGCCCTGTGGACCCTTTTGGGGGAGCGCTACCTTGTTTTTAGCAAATTATGGGTTTGTTGAGGCAAATAAGGGAAGAATCCCTCAATTCCTGAAGGTAGTTGGATTTGAATAGATGGTCAAGGAATGATCTTAGGGGAGATCCTCAACTGAAAGAGAGGAATCCTCAACTCATCCCAAATATCTCTCAAGTGGTGAACCTCTCCAAGGTTATATAAGGAGGCCTTCTCATGGTGAAAGGTACAATGGAGATTGAGAATTACATCAAACTTATGATCTCATGAGTGAGATGTCATCAAAGCAATCGGTGGAGATTATTTGAGTAAAGGGGTTGGACAAGGAGAATTGGAAGAGGCTATTGCACCTTCATTCAAAGTATTGTAAGTATCTTTACTTGTTATCACTAATAATCAATGCTTGGCCTATTTCTTTCAAACTTATGCTTTTTCCATACGAGTTTGTCTGTAGTATATGGATCTATGTTTGAGCTAATCTCAGTAGAGTAGGAATTTTTTTGTACCTTTGTTTGTCCTACAGGATCTATCAGGGAGTTCAGGATCAAAGCTCAGCCGGGACTTTGTAAGGACAAACGTCGCTAATAAGATACATATATTTTTCCTTCTCTTTCATTCATTAGCTTGATCAAATATAAAAGGAAGACAACATCCATGTTAATCACTTTTCTTTCTTGGCCTTAGGAGTCTAGAGGCTAAGAGGGAATCCACTTGTCCATAGGGGGATTCACCTTCAACAATAATGGTTCGACACATGTTCTTATTTTCCACAACAACTTGGATCTGAAACGCTAATTGAGGAGGAAGCCTTGGAATATGATCTTCCAAGTCAAATATTATTAAATTAGTATCGGTAGGATCAATTCCACCAATATCCTTTAACAATGCCTTACATTGAGTAGGACAACTTTGAAGGACTTCAAGAGCTGACATCGCAGAGGGTGCTTGCGCAAGGTCTTCTACAATACTGTAGTTTTGGGTAGCACATCCATGAAGATTGAACGAAGACTTTAGAACAACACCCTTGGGAGGAGGAGGAAGAAATGTATCTAGTTTTGGTGTTTCGAGATGAAGAGGACCGTTTGGAGGTGAAGTTGGAGGAGGAGGTTGAACCAATGGAGGTGGTAAATCATCAACTTTCTCTTTCGATGGAGAATAATATTTGGCTCGAGTTGCGACTCGAACTTCATTATTCTTGGAGTCACCAGTACACATACAGACATAAGATGTGGTAGAGGGAGAAGGTTGGTCATGAATGACCAATTGGGCTTACTACTGAGAAGGAAAGGGTTGTGACAAGATGACAGGTGTAGAAGGATTCTCGGTCCCTTGTAAGAACTTAGTAACCTCAACACATCGTGGACAATATTTCATATAATGGTCGTCACCATAGATAAGGAAAGGGTAACGAGGTTTACATTTGTCTTTCTCATCACCAAACTGCATTTTGTGCTTCTCATATTATTGGGTATTATTTGTTTCCTCCTTATTCTTACCCTTCCCTTAATTTGTATTTTGATTTTTGTCGATAGGTGTAGATTGAACCAAATTAACTTTAGAAGTTTTACCGGAGGAAGGAGTAGGAGTAAGAGTATTTTGTACATTAGAAGCAATAGACTTGGGATTGGTATGACTGGCTTGTGTGGACTGAGTCTCATCATGAAAGGTATCAATCATGCCATCAACATCATGAGAAGCTACTGGAGGTGTTGGGGTAGGATTCATAGAAGGATGAGGGGCGTCAGGTATCAAGTTGTAAAGTGTGCTTGTTTGAGAATAAACGAGATCTAGATACTGAGAACGACTAATCACCTGCTCTTCAGTGATGAAACCACCCATGGAAAAATCATGGGCTATGGGTCCAATGAGCGATTTGGTAAACCACACAACCAATAGTTGACCAGGAAGGGGAACTTTGATTAAGCGTCTTCTCCTTCTCCACTCATGGATGTGATTTGAAATATGAGTAGAAGAATATTGTTAAAAAGAACTCAAAATTTTGGTTCTTGTCTCATATTGAATTGGCAACTGGTAATGCATTAAGAATGCCATGGATAAAGTGTTAAAGTCATTAAATAAACCTTGTGGTAACTCAATATACCACTTGGTTGTCAAACCCATGAGAGTTTGTTTGAAAAGTTGTAATCTTATGGAGTAATCCATCAATGAGTTGGATGAACACCAAAGATGGAAAGTCATGACGTGATTATTTGGGTCTTCTCCCGATCGACCATCAAAATTAGGAATATCATATGGTAATTTGGATGGTATGATGGGCCAATAAGGATAATGCAAAATAGGATCATTCAAAATCATAGATAAATCCGATAAATCCAAAGTGGCAAGAAAAGGCAATTGTTTGTTCACTTGAGGAAACTGGTAGTTTTGAGGAGGAAGTCTCATAGGTATACCAGTAGGACCATAAGTAGTCTATAGATAGTTAGACAATCCTGAAAAATTCGGTTGTGGAGGGTTTTAATTCAAATATCCAACGAGGTTTGGTTTATTAGGTATGTTCCCTTGGAAATGAACATTAGACTGAACATTTTGACCCCAGGTAGAATTCATAGAACCTGGATACGATTGACCGAGATTAGGGGGTAAAAAATAATTAACTTGAGGATGTTTCCCCCTAGACGGTTTTTGATTCCCTTGGAAAGGAATATTCCAATGTTGAGATTGTAAAACATGTATATTTTGTCCATAAAATGGGTTATGGACTCCAACTTGAGGTTGGCCTCCAACATGAATCTAAAAACTAGAAGTGACAGAATGACTGGTGCCTCCAACTAGATTGGAGCCACTAGTCCATGAAGATTAGATACTACAAACAAGGGTATAGGAGGAATGTAAGGCCCCTCGGAGAGAACCTAGGTAGGTGTAGAAACAACATGACTAGCAACATTATACCTAGGAGGAACAAAAATTCTAGACCCTTCGGATGGATTTTGGGCAGGAATAGCAATGGAAGTATTCAAAGCATTATACCCAGGGGGAAGTGATGGATTTGGTATAAGTGGAATTGGTGTTCCAATAGGATCTTGAGAGATAACCACATTTCCAGTAGAAATAGTTGCATCTTGTAGGACCATGGTAGAGTGGGTCATTTGGAGAGGAAGAATTGAGTGAAAACCAACCAACAATTGGTATGAAACTATGGCGACATTACTGGTTGTGCTAGTAAAATGATATAAAGGTACCTTATAGGTAACATAAATCTCAGGCATTTGTGATGCCATAGGTTGATTATAACTCTTTCCTAGTGTGCCAAAAATATCATGTCCCGAAGAAGGGGCAGAACTAGGATTAAAAATTCTAGCAGTGTGAGTCGGGGTTCTAAATGATTCACTTTGAAAAAGTGGATCGTCTACTCTAGATCTTGCGTTAGGTCCAGTAGGTACTTCAATATTATCGAAAATGACAATTTCTCCTAATTAGTTCATCCAAAGAAAATGTGCATCTTGTCTAATACTCAATAATGGATTTGGGGGAAGTCTGAATGTCTCTAAAGAATTTGAAACAATTCTGAATTCCTCTAAAGAATGTGAACTTCCAACCTCAGATGCTACTTCGTTATTGATTAATCCCTCAAGAGATCCCTCTAGTGAGTTAGGAAGCAAATGAGGTAACCTTCTGGATATTCCAGAGGTAGTCCTTTCATCCTATGTGAACGACGAAGGCCGATGTTGGCCAAACCAAATAAATAATGAAGCAAATCTATGGCCAACTAGAGAAACAAACAACACTCATTAATAAAATCTAGAAATTGTTGGCATGTTTACAGGAAGAATGTGCTTGTAATTGATAGCAAGAACAACAATGAACAAAACCTCGAGAGCATAAAATAAGAGAAATCTCATAAGAGATAGAAGTTTCCAGAAGTGCAGATGAGGTCCACGAGACAAACTCTCAAGAGGAGCAAAGGTCGAGACTCATGAACAATTATAAAACCTTCTAAGTTGGAGAGACCAAAAGATTAGGAGGAAGAGTAATAGTGGCCATTGGATCACTGATCTAGAGGACCAACAACCGTCAGATTGAATTAATGAAAGGATAGGATAAGCGGGGGAAAATGATTGAGAATTCGATCATCCGAATTTTCGTCAATCGTTAGATTGATTTAAGTGGAAGGACAGGATAATAAAGAGTCATTGATCTAAGATCTTGATCAACGAACAACATTTGTTTTGGGTCTAAATATGCGAGGAGGTTACGCTCTAGAAAAATCACTTCGAGAGTTTCAGTTTGAGATCTGAAATCCTTGAAGTCTGGAGAGCCAGAGAGTCGAAGTAAACGCCAGTCATCATACCATTTTAAAGTGGAAGGAAAATATAGGCTAGAAAAGAATCATCATAGAAATATCAAGCCGTCAATATAAGAACATGATCGATGAACAACATTTAGTTCGGGTCTATAAGTTGTGATGAGGTTACTGTTCAGGGATTCTCACTTCGAAAGAATTGGTGACTTGAAAATTTGAAATACCTGAAGTCCTGAAGGATGAAGTCCCGAAGTGAATGAGGATCCATGTCACCAAGACTATGTCAGCAAGGAAACATGGTGAAATCAGACAATGACAAGTGTCAAGTTGATTCGACATTTCAGGTATGTGAAAATCACAAATCTGAGTGACACGTGGCAACTACTAGGCTGATGACATGTCATCAAGTGACGTAAGTAAGTGACGTCACTCCAAGAGTTTTACTTCAAGAGATTTACCACCAGAACTTGCCCAAAGTTTCAAATTCCCAAAGTGGTTTGGGGCCATCCATCGTCGAGGAGGATAGGTGGCACGAGATCCACAACTTCAAAAGTTTGTGAATGGGGAGAAAGTGAAAATCATCGAAGACAAATCTTGACCATTGATCGTCAATGGGAGTACATGTCAGTTGATTTGATATTTCAAATAAATCTCACTTCAAGGATTTCTAGTTGAGACTTGAGAATTTTTAATTCTGGAGACATGGAAGGATCATGATTGTTGATCTGAAAGGGACACGCGTTTGTGGATTGTCAGCTCAGGGAAAAAGAAAAGGAAGGTTGAAAGGTTGGAAAGTTGAGATTTTTGAACCTCAAATACCTGAAGGGATTGTGACCATTGATTCAAGAATACCACATGTTGTTAGATCGTGGACTCCGAGTGAAATTCTCTGGGAGCAAGAGGAGTTTGAGAATCAAGACACCCAAAGCCCGAAAGGCGAAATCGATCTCGTCCATTGGTTTGGAGGGCCACATGTCACTTGGTTGATGAGACTAAGGATCATGCGTGGATGGAGGAAATAAGGAAGGAACAGACAATAGATATGATCCATTGATCGAGGAAATCTATCATAGACCGTGATATCGACGATCATGCCTGAATTGTGGGATCAAAAGTTGCTCAGAAGTTAATTTTCTGAGGGTAGGCCACAATTGAAACCACAGTATCAGAGAAGGGGTACGTGGAAGCTGGAGGTAGATTGTGGGGAGAAAAGTGGTTAATCCCAAACCACTGTTGGATGCACCCGTAATCATTCGCTTACGCAAGGACATAGCCCGAGGTCACATGCGACAGGGGGATAGAGAGAAGAGAGCTTGCGCCCGTAATCACATGGTGATGTGAAGTTAATTACCCAAGGTCATATCAGAAAAAAGGGAGCTAGTGCTCACTAGACCAAGAATGCGAAGTGCCTTTTGAATAGGCATATGGTCACCGCTAGAGGTCACATGAAGGAAGGGACGTAGAAGCCAAAGAAGCCAAAAAAATGACTGGTTGTAACTTCCAGAGAAGATGAAGAATTTTGATTAATAGAGAAGAAAAATATTCTTAGGATAATTGCCAGAGAAGCCAAAAAACCTTGAATAATGGCCAGAGAAGATGAAGAGTTCACATGATGATTAGGTAGACAAATCGACGTGTGAAAGACATGCATAATAGATAAGAGACAGGGTATCTCTCGAAGAGTGATGCATGTGGGTAGGATGAGACAAAATGCATAATCTGAAGGGGAGATCGATGGCGCAGTGAAGAGGATGCAGAGGCAACACATAGCATAAAAGGAAGAAGACAAGATGAACAAAAGGTGGTGTTGAGTGCAGGAGGAAAAAGAGCAGAGCATAGAATTTGAATGATGAAGAAGAAGAACATAGTATAGAAGCTGAAGAAGGTAGAGGAGACATGGAGCTATAAAAAACCATATCAGAGGCAGAGAAAGTAAGTAAAGTTTTGTAAGATTCATTCAGGGTGGTAGGGTGGTGCTAGGAAGGATTGCAGTCCTCTAAATTCTAGTTGGTGCTAGAGAAATATGAGAGTTGGTGCTCTTTGCAAGTTGTAGCTTGTTATCAGAGGTTGTAGCCTCATATTTGAGTTGGATCTCAAAGACTATGATGTACATGAAAGTTGGAGCTTGATTGACATCCTAAGAAGAAGAGGTTTTCACCCTTATGGGTTTCCTCATGAAAATCAATGTCTCTGTGTATTCTGTGTGATTGATCATATATTCTATATCTATGCATGATAAGTTATCAACAACACATTAAATAATAATCTAAAAGGAATCATAAAATAACAGGAAAAGTTTCAAGCTTATATACACAACTGATTCACCCCCCCTCTTAGTTATATTTCCAAAATAAATCAACCAAGCAAACAAACCTTCTTATTCTGAAGTCACTAGATGGTGATGAAATCCAATGTCGTGAAATCAAGACAAGAAGGGGTTGGGATAAAATGGGTGGAAAAGTTACGTTGACGACCTGCTTAATGAACATACACCCTGGTGCAAGCTCCCACACATAATCGTGGGTATACCCTCCAAGGATCCCAAGTGAGTTTGGCCAATGTCAATTCTAGGTACCATGAAGAATTTTCCCTCCACAGTCACCTCGTGTAAAGACCCTAAAGAGATAGGCTACTGAGGTTACCAATTATGACAATGATGCCTGGGGAAACAATCGACAGTTCGATCCATGTGCAAAGGCAGGGTATCTAGCCCGAAATCAACTCCAGAAGCTCCCACACATAATTGTGAGTACACCCTCAAGTGACCCCCAATAATACGTGCAATATCTACACAAATACTGACGAAGCAGGGTGAGTAACTCTGCTAGTCCTAATGCGACCTCATGATTGACCCTTGCGTTAGAAGGGCTTCCCAGGACAAAATTTAGCAAGTGGATTTGAACTCTCTCTATCACAAGATACTATTGTGTGTTTTTATTCTTTGGAGAGTGTTCCTTACAACCTATTCCAAAGCGATATCCTAGCTAATGTTGGTGAAGATAATTTCTAGAAAATAAAAGTTGCTAATAAATTTTAAAATTACGTTGTATTTTAAAAGCTTTTGTTTACTCAAAAGGGAGATGGAAATGAAACTGATGATGTGTGTGACCTTCACCCAACAAAATGAAAAAAGAGATGAATATGGAATCTTTCAATTTGATGAACTCTAATTACAATAGGGAGAAGGTATCTCTTTTTAAAGTAAAAAAACTACACAATACAATTTCTCAATTCTTGAATGAACACAGTCTCAAACAATCAAAACTACAAAATTTTCCAACTTTCTCCTTTAACAAATATTTTGAATGAAATAATTTTCTTATGAAAGATTACTAAAAAGAATAAATGACTTTAGTTCTTCCTTTCCCAAATGAAATCAGAGATGTAATGAAGAAAAGAGAGCGTAATCCAAGAAAATTAACACACTTTCAACACAATTCCCAAATCAAACTCATAATGTAGACAAAAATGAAAATGATTGGAAATCCTTTTGTCAAATTCAAACACAAAGTTTCTCAATCAATAGACTATCTAGAAAGTAAAAACAATCCAAAACCTCAAACAAATCAAAGACCCTTTGTCAAGAAAGCACTCAGGACCAAGATCCATAGATTATACCCTTGTGACAAAAATTCAAAAGAAAAAAACTTGCAAAATTACAAAGACAATCTTTCAATCCTTGAAAACTAATCAAATGCAAGTTTTAAACTCATAAATCAATAAAACACTGGTATCAGAAGTTCATCCCAGGAAATTGAGGCAAAACTGAGTGAAAAAAGAAAAATTGTCTCTCTCCAACAACTCCTACAGGAATCGTCGTAGGTGACAATGGAGCACAGTGCAACCAGATAGGGTCATCGCAGGCTACCAATAGGGCACAATGTGATGTTGATGCACTAGTTTGCACAAGCAGGGTACGATGTTAGAGGATCATCACAGGCTATCTATATAGTAAAGTGCGACGATATTTGTAACTAAGTAAAAAATTAAAGAAAGACAAAAAATCTAATTGAACCTTCAGACCGAGGGAGTTCAGATGGATCACCCACCGACTCAAAGAGTGAATTTAACCAAAATAAGGCAGGATAAAAGAAAATATGAAGAAAAAAACCAAAATAAATTCGTCCTCCCCAGTATGGTCGCCAATCGGTAAATGCAGACATAAAAAGATCTCCCTAGATCCCACTGGAAACTAGAACAAAATAGAATAGAATGCACACTTCGCCTTAAACTTCATCATCATGTGAACTAGTTTAATGAGTTACAAGTGGCATAACTTTTAACGATGCTTTTCCTCACTAGTGTCTCTTTTGTAGATCCTTCCTTGTGTTTGAAAAATGGTAATCCTATCTAAGAATCACAAACCAACAACGAAGGAAAACAAAGATACGTACATTCTAATGAAGTCCATGTATATGATCAAGGAATTATACAATAGAAGACAAGATGCTTATATAGGGAAGAAATGAATTACTGTATTAAGTGAATATAAAGTGGAGAATACAACCCATGCCTTGATGTTGCAAGGTCCCCTTTCGATGGCTCTTTGCTACAACACACACACACCTTTTCTCCAATGCCTTGAATGAATAAGATCCACAATCTGACTTGAAGAACTAAAGTAAAGATCTCAAGCATAATCTAAAGTAGAACTCTCCATACAATTCTTAGCCTATTCAACCTTAGCCTTTTCCATGAGAGATCCCTCTTTATATAATGTGAAAGAGAGATATATGAGGAGATTAGGATGATCCCACCAAATCAGAGAAGCGAGTAAGATCCAAACCGATTGGAGGCCACCTCATCTTCTAGAAGATCCCCTTCTAGAACATTCGTGAATTTTGACTTTTCCGAAGCTTAAAGCATCGTCGCACCCTATGTATATAGAAACATGTGATGATGTTGCAGTCCAGGTATATTGCAGGATGCGATGATCAGACATCATCACACCCCATGCATAGAGCAGCGTGCGATGACCTTTCTTCATATGGTTGTTGGAAGAGAAAAGCAAATCACTTTTCCCATGAAGAAAGTCTCTTTTAATATTTTTAGGGAACATGGACACATGTTGTTAGGTGATCACTGAGCTAACCAAAATAATGTGTAACAAGAGTAGAAGGTAGAGTCAACAACTTTATGACAAATTTTATTAAGGGATTGCTCGCCCATAACTTGGTTTTCAAGAAAGTCCATGTCCATTGTCTAGCTACGGAAACAAGATGATTTTCATAACTAGACTGATTTTTATATTTACTGTTTTTTAATGTTTTATATATTTTTTTCCTTTTTTTTTAATTATTTTTATCTTTTTATTTTATTTTTACACACACACACACACACACACACACACATATATATATATATAATATATATATATATAGACCCAAAATTTTGGAAGCAAAAATCAATGAGAGGTTAGAGAGGGGGAGAGAGACCCCTGTATTCACGACCTCCATCTACGACTATTGTAACATATATTGAAAAAACTTTTCCTTGGACATGGTTTTATGGTATAATCTTAACCGGAGGCCATTCACCAAAAAGGATATGTGCTCTTCATGAATTTTTTTGATTCTCATAGATAAATTATCAATGATGGTCTCAACCTAATATGGTCCCAAACAAAATTTGGAGAACTTACCCCTAAAGTTCTTGAACCTGGAATCAAAGAGGAGAGGTTAGTCATTGGGCTTGAAGATCTTCTTTCTAATGAATTTTTCATGCCACCTGGCCCACTATTCATGAACAAGAATGGTATTTTGAATGGCTTCCTATTGTATTTCATCCAACTCATTCAGTTGTGCCACCCTTTTCTTTTGAGCCTATGACAAGTCTATACCCAACTGCACGACTATTCTAAAGGTTCTTACTTGAAATTCAATTGGTAGGAGAACCTTCTTTCCATATACTAGCTCATAAGTAGTGAGTCCATCGGTGCTTCTACATGTGGTCCTGTAGGCCCAAAATACCTCCAAAATTCTATCTTCCCAATCCTTATTATGTAACTATAATTTCTTGTTCCAAATGGCCTCTAGCACATTTTTGGTTGACTCTACCTGTCCATTAGCCCGTGGGTGATACAGAGAGGACTTTTGATGCTTTATTTGATATTGTTGGGTAATGGATTGCATTAATTTTGATATGAAATATGCTCTTTGATCTGTCACAATATCTCTTGGAACACCAAAATGAGTAAACATATCTTTATAAAGAAAGAAAATCAACAAACAATTTTTC
Organism: Picea abies; assembly: GCA_900067695.1. Lineage (NCBI taxonomy): Eukaryota > Viridiplantae > Streptophyta > Pinopsida > Pinales > Pinaceae > Picea > Picea abies. Next base: position 11,944 of record CBVK0100485907.1, read on the forward strand.
ACTAGCTTGATAAAGAGATTTTGCTTCTACCTATTTGGTTACATAATCTATACAAACTAAGATATATCTTTTCTTTCTTGATGTAGGAGAGATTGATGCTACAAATTCTAGAGCCCATTGTTGACGATTAAAATTGCCAACGAAGTTTTGCCCGCAAAGTGTTGCTAAAGCCTATTATTATAAAAACTAAATAATACTAGTAGGTGGGACCCCCTTGAACTATTGGAGAGAAAATCTGTTCATTTTTAATGTTATGATGGTGTGCGACACGACTTACATGGTTGATGAAGATCTTGTTATTATTGGTTATGGTTTGAGCTTATGATGTGTTGATTCCTTATGTTACTACAGCCTATGCTATTCATTAATGTCATTGTTGTCTGTTCTTATTGCACCTGCATAACAAACATGCTAGTAAAATTACATGAAGGGCAGTTTTGAGAGAGGAAAAATACTAGAACAAATGCAAAGGAAAGGGACCTAGTTATGCAATATCACATGCGAATAATTTGAAGGAAATGAGAAACAATTGCAAAGGGAATATTTTTAAGCTATCGTAACTATACTACATGCATAAAAATACTTGATGATTATTGTTAAGTCCTAGCTAGCAAGAAAATGGTTATGAAATTGTGATTGAATTACATGTTTAATATGCATATGGTGTGAAATGTTGGTGACACATTTGGAAAGGTGATAGTGCTAATGGTTATGCAATGGTTAATTGAATTATGTGGCCTATCCACATATGGTATAGTTGGATAGATTGAACGTCAGTGGCTTATTTGACAAGGTGGTGAGAAAGAAAATGGTTATGCGGTTTTGTTTGAGTTATATAATAAAAAGTGGATATATGATATGGAAATCGCATTTGGCAAGTAACCTATATAGATTCCAATGTAGAGTTAGATTAATGGTGTTAATTGAAATCTGGTTGGCATGTACTGATGAGTAAATGAATGGTGGGTGGAGGCGACATGCATTTACTGCATGCCACCTTTACCCGTCCTGTTAGCCGCCACCCTAATTGGGCTATTGTTTGATCTTGTTGTTGTGGTTATGATCCAAAATTTTGGCAAGGAAGAACTGCTCGGCCAGCTCCCATTTTAAGGAATTCGATTATAGGTATGTCTTTTTTTTGCCATTCATGATTATTCTCTGGTTATGAAATGATTACTAGATCAGGTGTATGGGTTTGTGTTTTCCTAAGTGTTGCAACTGTGTGAAATTTGGGTTCTTGGAATGAAGAGTGAATGGTTCTTCCTGTAACAATTTTGAGTTCATCGAGGTTACTGGTCCTCCTAGGTGATAGCTCTTTTTTATCAATGTTATTTGGTTGGAGCTTTTTTGTTTAGTCTTGGGTGAATAGCTATCTTCACACCTAGTCTCTAGATTTCATGGGTTTAACGGTCGAAGGTTTTCCACGTCACTTTGTTTTGTTCACTTCGGCTTTGGTTGATTGCACCACCAAGGGTCATGAAATGAGGTTCTTATTCTTCCTCGGCCCTGTCTTCATCCCTGGGCTAGGATTGTTCACTTGAAGAACATGAGGGTTATACCCTGCGTACGTTAAAAAACATTGCCAGGCCAAATTAAAGCTTCACCTTTCTGTTGTGGCCCCCTATCATGAATTTGTTATGTGTCCATGAATGGGTCTCTTTGTGTATACACCATTAGAATCGGGTTTTCACCATTATAAGAGTGGCTTTGCTCTCCGTGTGTTGGTTATGCAAAAAACCTTAGCCCTCCTATCTGAAGAGTGATAGAGAATACTAGCCTAGCCTCTTGGGTTTCCTTCTTGGTTATGGTTGTATAATTAATCGACTAGTTCGAATATGATCTTGCCTATTGGTCGTGTGATAGTCGTGTTGGTTGGTACATAGTCACCCCCTCTATTATAATAGTGGTGAACCCTACATTGTCGATTTCACTTTCAAAGTACACACAATCACTCTATTTGTAACTCAATATTGTTAATGAAAAAGGCCTCTGCTCGATTTGATTCGATGTAGAGATACGTGTAGTTGCTACAACTAGTTAGGTTGATTATCCTTTTTACAACAATGGAAAATTGTTGGGTTGATACACAGTCACTGATATTGTCACTAATGACTATTTGGATGATAGTTAGCATTGGTTACAAATGATTGATGTTTCTCATGCATGTCACGTTATGTGCATATTGTTTTTGCAAATGAAATAATGGGTGTGGTAACAATGGTTTTCTTTGGGAATGAATGACTATTGAACTGGATGACTGTAATGAGTATATCCACTACAACCTTATGCTTTCTTGATTGTATAAACATGATTTTGCACAACATTTTTGATAACAGTGTGACTAAATTGAAGCAATGCTATATTAAATCGATGGCTCAACACGAAATGTTGAGTTTTTACCATGACTGTGTGTTTTTTTTTAAAAGTGAAATTGTTGCTGGTTGCGCACTATGTATAACATAGAAGGCTTGAGTCCTCACAGTCAGAGATACTCGCAGAGTTTCGAGCACATTTTGCTGCATCTCCATCAATTGGTTGAGATAGGTTTGTTGTTAAGATCTCGTCATGTTGGATGAATGGCCCATCTCTTTAAGCCACATTGAATTGTTTTTTTTTACAGTGGTAGATTTACATTGCATGGGTGAATTACCCTGTGCATAAGTTGGGTCTAAATGGTCACTGTGGGTTGTATGTTTAATTGTCATTCGGGTGTGGTATTTCGGTCTTGATTATTTTGGTTACTTTCATATATGTTCAACGAATGTCATTGCATCTAATGATGGGCCCAATTGCAATGATAGTGACTTCATTGTTAATTTGAAAACATGACTTTTGAGTATTATTGTGGTTTGAAGTAATGCATGGGTAGTGGTTGATTTTGATGGTTACATATTGGAAATGGGTATTGTTCGTAAATTGCTATAAAATGAAAAGTATGTGAATGAAGGAAATAGAACCTCTTACAAACTGTGTGGAATACATACTGTCTTGTGATGGAGCTGTGTTGGATATTTGATTATTGGACAGTGAACTAGTTAAGTACACAATAATGGTTATTTGGTCATGATGTTTGTTGGTTGGTGCATCTATTCTTACTGCAAAATGTTTTATGGATCACTTTGTTAATTTCATGAGCAATATTCGTTCTCCTCCCCTTCCATTATTTCATATTTTCTCTAATTACAAACCATTTCACCTCCCATATTCATTTTTCACCCCCTGTTCTAAGATTGATTATAGTCAAGGGAATTTCTGTGTTAAAGTGGATGAAGGTGAGAGTGTCTTGTATGGATTGCAGTGATGTTTATTGGTTTTATTTATAGTTGATTGTTGTTGTCATTGAGCAGTGACCATGTCTTCTCCCCTTTCATTATATCATATTTTCACTCAATACAAGCCCCTCACATATCCCAGAACCCTTTTTCACCCCCCTGCTCATTGATTAACAGTAAAACAATTTGTATGGATTGGATTGCATGAGTCTAATACATCGTTGAGCCAAATCTATTTCATATTTTTAAGAGTTTTAATGTATGGTTATTTTAAAAGACTATTTTCTAATCAATTAGACATGAAGGATGCGTTTTTTCAGTTGGGGCAACCATGGCCAAGGAAACAGAGGTAGAGGTAACTAGAACCAAGGCCCAAGAAGCCCCAGGTTCTCCATACATTTTGATGCTAATTCATAAGAGATTGGCCAATTGTTTCATGGAATACTATTTAATTGGATTGGGTAGGGAATAGTCCAACCTAGGCCTGAAAGGCCTCCTTTCCAAGCCCTGCAAGCACCCAATATCCCTGTACCTCCTCATGTCTCATTACAACCCGAGGTCCCTAAAAATGATGGATGGCAGGATATTGTCCACCCGAAAGTCTCCCAACATTGTGGCTGGCCGAAATTGTCTTTGCCTACTCCTATGAATTTTAACCCCATTGCCCAAGATTCCCCTAATCAATCGCCAGTGAAATCCTCCCATGCTAAAAAGAGATTGAAAACTAAGGCACACCATGCACTTGATAAAGGGAAATCCATTGTTGCCCCTTCCTCATCCTACAATGGCTCTCACAAATCCGTGTCTTCTCAAATGCATTTGAGGGATGATTGTTCCCACGTGATCAGTGAAATGAGGCCTAAAGGCTCTGCACAGCCAAAGGCAAATTCAGGAAAATCAAGAGGTGACAACAACGATCAAGGAAGGGTTGCATCATAGACTCCAAAACATGGTTTATAGTTTTTTTTATTATATCTATTGTTCTATGATAGTTGAATTTGGGGATCTTTGGACAACATGTTTATTTTGGATATATAAGTATTATTTTGAAATAACTTCGAATTTCATGAGTTTTAATTACCAAAAGTGAATATGTTGATGGGGGGAACAAGGAGGTGTATTTTTATTAAATAATGGTTATGTTATGATTGTTATGATTGTTATGAACCAAAGGGAGTTACAAGGGGTCCCACCTACTAGTTATTATTTAATTATGACCCTTAATTATAATTAATACTTTTCCCCCTAACTAAAGTTAGTTGAGTCTTTTTGTTGGTCAATTTTCATAGGGCTTGGTTTTGTCATTAATGTCAAAATTAAATCCATAAGACTGAGAGAAGAAGGTCCACGATGGTTAGCTGAGAGTTCCTTCAGAACTCAAGAATTTATAAAGGAAGGAGCGTGCAGTAGAAGAGAATGGATCTCAGGCGTTAGATTCGAGCATGGGGCTCAATCATCGTTAGATCCAGGAGAAACTTCACGTTCTTTAAAGTGCAAGGTGAAGTGGGCTTATAAAATCCTGAAAGCAGGAGGATCGTCCATATTCGGGTAGGACACGTAGTCATAGATCAACTTTTCGGTGACTAGAAAGTCGAAGAAAGGAGGTGCTTCAACCTCCGATATCACGATACACCAAATTGTGAAACACGAAGTCCTGATGAGATCAGGACCATCTGATCACAAAAGGCCTTGGGCCATTGATCAGAGAAAAGCAGATATCGAGAATCGAAACTTGGAGTGTCGAAACACTTCATCACAAGAATGCCAAAATGTCGAAATGTGGAATGCCAAAATGCCGAAATACAAAACACTAAAATGCTGAAATGCGAAATGCATTTTTGGCGTAGGCAGTGGTTATCGTCGATGGTCATGTGAGAGGGAAGAGCTAGCACAAAGCTACGTTCCATTTTAAGAATCACAACTTGGAGTGTCGAGACCCTTAGACACAGGATTGTCGAAATGTGAAATGCGAAACGCATTTCGATTAGCCTATGGTCACAACCAATGGGCATATGGTTTAGCACAAGTGTCTTGCCAAAGTGCTTGAGGTTTATTCTATGCTGAAAAGTAAAATCAAACATATGTTCATTGAACAGTGCTGATTAAATATTTAAACTGATTGTGTGGATGTTGTTCTTCTTGATGCCTTGGCCAATAATAATCACTGTAAGGTAGTTATTCAATTATTGTAACTGAATCTTCGAATCTTGAGGGTTCTAGTGTATGCTATGAATGTATAGGGTAAATATAAGTGAAATTTTGTATAATGGAATTAATGGTAGAGCCATAGCTATGAAAAAAAAACACAGAGGAGAAAAGTAAAATTCATTTATGTAAATTAAGATGAACTGAAATAAAATTATACAGGGACAGTGAGAAGAAATGATGAAGATAGAGAAAAGATTAAGGAGAGAAGACATATGCACAGATTGATAAATCTAAGTGGTTTGGTCAAGAATGGATTTTGATATGAATATATAAACAAAGAAGATTTGAATGGTTAATCTTTGACAGAGAAGATAAAGAGTTGGTTTGCAGGTTCTTAGTGACAGAGAAGGATTCCAGGGTGGTAGGGAGGAGCAAGGGGAGACTGTAAAAGTCTCCTATACAAGTTGGTTCTTGTACATCTAGGATTTGTAGCTTCCATTTAGTAGGTGCTGGAGAAATAGAGGTAGCAACCTCATCTGGGTTGTAGCTCAGATAAAATAAGAATGTAAAGAAAAGTTGGAGCTTGCCTTTCATTCATAAGAAGAAGAGGTTCTTCCCTTTTGGGTTTCCTCATGAAAATCTCTATTTCATTTTCTATTTATGTGAGTGCATATTAATTGATCTGAATGATTTGTAGCAAGACAT
>CBVK0100485908.1:0-18066 GCA_900067695.1 Picea abies
TTGAGCCAGTTGGAAAAGGTGGGTGGCCACCGATATCCACATGGATCACAGTTGATGAAAATGTGGAAGCAATTAGTTTTTCATCAAATGTGTGAGGTGACTCTAGAAAGAAAGTTCCTAGCCAAGTTTGCAGAGGCATCACAAGTTCATTTTTTCCTTTTTAATCTATGGTTGTGTTTCATTTATTTCTCTCGATCTACTTAGATTTGGTTAGGCTTTCCCTTCCATGGTAACCAAATATGGGACCAATCCATGGTGAAATATTCTTTCATCTCTTGTAACCAATCTCTGCTCATAAGCATTCCATAATATTTAAGGATATTGACCACCACAATGTCAACGACTTGATGTAGCCTAAGGTCTTTAACTAGTTGGATGGAGACATCTTCCAGTTCCCCCATTAATTTTTCTTTGGATCTATTGAGCTCTAAGATTTGTAAGGAGGATCTGGGAGGTTTATCATTTTTCTTTTTACATATGGAATATGGTATGATGATTGTTGAGGCACCTGAATTGACTAGATAGTTATGCACATTGCGGTTGAAGATTTGAAAAGTATTGAGGAAAGGTGGGGTATTGGATCTATATTTTCTACCTATGCTGAGTTAACAAGGGTTTTCTTGTTGGTTGTTGGATCCTTTAATGTTTTCAAGAGTAATTCATGTTGTTGGTTCATCCCAAACAAATCATGTAGAGAAATGTTAGCTTTGATCTATTTCATATCATCAACACTATGTTATAGTCAATTTCAAAAGTGGGTGGATGTCGATGATGAGATTTGGGCACCAGTCTTACTCATTGAAGGATTTGGAGGGATAGTAGGAATGGTGTCTTTCTCAATTGTGTTTCACAAAGGATACTCTCTTTTCCCTTGGACAATGTTAGCTTCACTTCACTTGACTTCCTCTTCTTACTCATCATTCTCAATCACTTTAGTGTTTTCCATTGACAACATATCCCATAGGACTATAGTTTTCTTATCTTCAACTTTTGGTTAACTAGCCTCTTGGGTGAAGGCTTAGAAGGCATTCATGAATTCATGAGAATCCTTTTTAGTGTGTTGGCTTGGTGAATCCTACAATAATGTTCAATGGCTATTTTATTTAAATATACTTGTAGGATTGTTATTGAGACTTTGATAAGGTCTAAGACCTCTATTTGTCAGACTACTTTCTCTAGATTTTGTTTGAAAGTTCACAAATGCATTGGAGAAATATTGTAATAGATATTGAACCCTTCTAACTTTGTGTCTTGGTCTTCACCTTTGGAATTAGAGTTAGTTGCATTTCTAGGCGAGGTAGTAGCTGCCTTTTTGCTAGTTGTCGGGGGAAACATCTGTAGTGATTTTGCACTAAGGTCTAAAATTTCGTGCAAGGATGACATTTCTTATTCTATTTTTATACACTCCTTGTAGGCATCTTTAATAGTATGTTTATTAGGCAATTTAATGAACATAACCAATACAGGATCAAGGGCGAAGAGGTAAAACTCGAAGGTTATCATTTCAAGGGGTCTTTGATTTGCAAGGATATGATGCTACAAAGTATTGAATCTTATGTTCAAATCAAGGGATTTCTCCTTTGATTCTATTTTCAGCATAACATGTTGTAGAGCCAACAAACTTGGTGTTTCGTCATCTCCAAATTTACTTAGAAAATCTTGTTCAAATTCATTCCAACTGTGCATTGAGTTAATAAGGAACCAACTATGTATTGAGTTAAAAGGTAGATTAAAAACCATGTAGATACCTGACCTATGAAAGTAAATGGGAAGAGTCAACATATGACATCTTCTTGTTTGATGTTTAAGAGATTAATAGATTATATTAATGTTTTCAAATGGTTTTGAATTATAGTAGCTTCATTTTAATTGAATTTAGGGAGGTATCTGTCAACATTCTTAGGCATATTGTGGTAAGGCCCTACCAAATTTATAAAATCAAGAACCAAACAGTGGGGTGTTGGTTCATCATATTTTTTTTATATAATAATTTTTAGCTCAAGGGCTGGACAAGAGGTACCATAGCTTAGGTTGGATTACACACGAAATTGTGAATGACTTTCTCAAGTATTTCTAATTGTCCAAGCAAAGAGATTATTGATATCATGATATATATTCTTGACTAAATCTCTGGTGGGATTTTAAATGTAAGTCTTGATGAGCTCTTGACAACTGATTTTTGTAAGTTCTGGTCTTCAATGCTTGTAAGGTGGTAAAACATAAATGGAAAGATGAGTTTCTATTTTTTTTGCTGAAACTTAGACTCTATTTAGACTGCTTAGATTCTATTTAGACTCTATTTAGATTGCTTGGATTTTATTTAGACTTCTATTTTCTTGCGTGTCTGGGTTTCCATATATTCTGATTGGGACTCTTGGTCACCCCAACTTTCATGGAATTATTGGTCCTTGCAAATATGATCTATAAATGGGTGAGTTCCTCCTTTTAGTGCCTGTTATCGCACAAGTTGTAGGTTGGGAAAATCTCAACCCAAACCACAAAATAGCAAAAAACAAGGGAAAACCTACCCAATGTCACCTTAGATAGGTATTCCCGTCACTTTAGAGATGAAGAAATCACCTCAAGGGGCGAATCCCGGTGACCCTGGGGGGAATGAGATGGAAAACAAAGAGATGATGAATATTCCCCCTATAGGTCAATGATGGAAGGTTTCTTGAAAAGAGTCTCATATATGGTATAATATGTTCCATGACATAGTAGACTTTCCAAGTAGTGATTGTATACGCCCAAGACACAAGGAAAACAAAGATACAAGCCCAATAATATGTTTGACAAGCAAGTTAATCTTGTTGTCATTAATTGCAGCAGTAAACATAAATATATATAAAAACCATGATAATAAGAGTTGCAAATAAAGTTTCTAAAAGTCTAGTTAATATTACAAGAGACAAGCTAGTAATGACTAGTTAACTCAAGTATGCAAGAGAAAGAATTTATCATGAAACAAGGATGAAATAAAATAACATTGCAGCCATAATATATGTAGCAATTTTTTTTTTACATAAGTAAATTCAACCACTAAAAATTTCCAATAATCCACCCAAAAAGTGCACTAGGGTTAGTAGATTGTAGGGGTAAACTTTTGGCAACTTTTGATGGCTAGTTTGTGAGTTATTAAGGAAGTCGTATTGGGGTTTCTGAAGCCCTAATGGCTGTAGATGAAAATTTATGACAGCATCAAGAAACACTTATCCAAATATGACACTCTAGTGGCTCAATCAAGCATATAAAACATATAATTGATTCCAATTTAGACAACCTCAAAATCTCGAGTTTTTACGTTAACCAATGCAATATTTTATTTCTCCAATGCAATTATTTTTTAGTGCCTTTAGCTATTGGTTTATGGAGTGAAATAAATGAAGGGATAACAAGTGATATCTCCTTGGGGATGTGAGCCATTTTACTCCCCAAGGCAAGCACATGTTAACTAGGAGATACTAGGAGGGTGTAAACCCTTTTACTTTTAGTAAAACCTTGCGTAACAAATAATTTCTAGACAAAAATGATAGATAATGGTGGGGTTGTAAATCCTTATAATCCCCAATAAGTCTAGCAAATAAAACTTGTAACCAAGCAATGAAGCATCAACAAGATTTAAATCCTTACCTAGTCCAAGAAATGACAAGATAAACCTCCTCTTACTAAGATGAATCCACCACAAATGCAAGAGAAAAGCTCCAAGAGAGGTAGCACACTAATTCTTCCACCAATAGCATGAAGAAACCATAACAAAAAAACAACAAGTAGAGATTTCCCAAGGAGGGTGCAAATTTCAGCTAGGAAGGCTTCTCATAATGGGAGAGCTATATTAAAAATGAATTATAGGTGACCTCTATTTATATAAATCATCTAAGACATAGTCTGTCCACATAATTTAGGGGAAACCACAAAATAAGGGGACAAATACCCTTATTTTTCCCCTTTACACAGAATAATACTTTTTAATTCATATTTTGCACATAAGTAAAACCATAAAGTAAGACATCACCCTCTTTTTGGTCAACGTTTGGCACAGTTGGTTAAATCGTTGAGTTGGAGAAGTGAATGCTAGGCTTCCAAAGGCCAATGGTCTTCAATCAATTCCTTTCTTCCATGATCCAAGGGTTCTTTCCTCCAAAACATGCCAAGTTTCCTCAACACCACCAAACCCTAGCCCTAATATGACGTCAAGTCCTCAAAGGTGACGTTTTTTCCTCCTTAGGCAAGTCTTTTGGGTGGTATAGGCTAGTTGAGGTCCTACATGATGTCTTCTAGGCCTCCAAAGGCATGTTTTCATCATACAACATTTGGGTCCTTGGCATCCAACTTGTGGGATTCAAGCCCCATGGAAGCCCAAGCTAGGCTTGTTCTTCCAAATATGTCTACCAGCTAGGTCTTGCAAAGACAAATGGATACGCCCTCCAAGGATATCAATTCAAATGCATCATGATGAGTAAATCAAATCAATAAAAGAGCCATCTAAGTCAAATGCATCATGATGAGTAAATCAAATCAATAAAAGAGCCATCTAAGAAAGTACATCCAAGCCACCTCATCAAAATAAACCAATGCTCAAAGATCCTATGCAATTTACCAAGTTTAGTTATGGGAGGGTTGAAAAAACAATCTATTGGGTGAATCGTACCTCAAGTTTAGGGGTGTTTCCTGAGGGGACCTCCTTCTAAGTCATGTGGACAAGGTGTCATGGATGGGGGGAAGACTTTTGGGCATGGGGATCATGACATACAAGGGGTTGTAGTGTCTCATTTATGGGCACCTTTGTAGAGGGTGTGTTGCACCTTCATTTTCAATGCAATCTTTTTCCAAGGCCATTTGTTACCTTTTATTCTTTTAGGATGTTTTCAGGTTGAAGCCAAGGTGGGGATTCTACCTAAGCATGAAAATTTGTCCCCACCTTGACTATCCTGGTTGACATTTTGTTATTAATTATTCTCTTACGGGTTCCATCAGTTTCTTATGAGAGACAATTATTATCCTCAGGATCCCTAGGTGGGCATCTAGAAGGTTAGTGATTGTTTTTTTATCTTTTTCCATCTACAAGCCTCTGGGCCTTCAACCCCTTCTCCCCATGAAATGAGGGACAACCCCTTATTGGGTAAGTACACCCAAAAATACCAAAAGGTGAGGAAGTGAGGGGATGAAGTGGTGGAAAGTGACAAGTATGGTTGAGAGTGGCATGATGACTCGTCAAAAGGACCTCCCAGTAGCAAACCTATCCCTAAGGGTGACCCACTTACTAGGGCACAATGTAAACCACCAAAGTGAAACAGGGCAAAGAGCATAATGTCCAAGCAAACATTACATAATCAAAAGTAGTAATAGATGCAACAAACTCAAATGCCTCAAATATAAGTAGTAATAGATGCAACAAACTCAAATTCCTCAAATATTGAAATGACAGTCACTGTAATACCTTACTTATACCTCATGGAGAAATACCCAATGTATTCCGGAGGACAACTGATGTGGTGGATACCATCATGATGAAACCGAAATTGTGGTGGTGAGGTGGGTCTCTATTTGTGCAAGTGGACACGGTTGCTCAAGCCGTCTCCTAGTACTCCATGTTTGCAACTTGAGGGCCTCAAGACATCATCTCCTTATTTATCCCTAGAAGTTGGGGATAACAGTGCCATTTTGTTGACACGAGATTTTGACCCTTGTCAATGCACACAATCCATTAGCCTAAAACCCTTGACATGTGATTCCAACCCTTTATTGGGGGAACCCTCCAATTTACAGTACTAGCTACTAGATTTATTTTAGATCATCTAGACTAATCTTCTTTAGGTATTTTTTGTATGAGGGATAAGAAATATAAATTGCATCCCTCCAATTTACAGTACTAGCTACTAGATTTATTTTAGATCGTCTAGACTAATCTTCTTTAGGTATTTTTTGTATGAGGGATAAGAAATATAAATTGCATAAAGTAAAATCCTAGTACTAGGCAAAGGAAATTAATGCAAGGTGAAATGGAAACACAACATCGAATCAATTGAAAAGCATATATAGTTAGAAAATTTCATAAATCAAAATATTAAGAAAATTAAGATGTATAAAATACCTTGATACTAAACATATTACCGTTGTAATCACCAAGTCAACAACACATAACAGATGTTCCATAATACCAAGAAATATTTCATAAGCATAACTCAACAAACTCAAGATGTCATTAAGAGAAATAAGATAGCTTGCATTCCAAAAATAACAACTCCCACTTTATCATCTTACAAAAAATGTCTCAATACTCTCTTACAAGATAACTTGTCTTCAAGAAATGAGAACCCTTTGTTCTCAGTAATTATTCTTTTATACAAAATTGAGCCTGGAAGGTGAAGTGATTCAAGTAATTATTCTTTTATACAAAATTGAGCCTGGAAGGTGAAGTGATTCAACACCCTAATTTCATCTTCCTTTCACTACTAAACATAAATCTAACCAGATAATTCATAAGTCCTTTTACATGATTTTTCCATTTAGAAAATGCTTTATTTACTTTGAAAGAGATATTGAAATGATGTTTTGACTAGGGCTCAGATTACACTTAAATAATGTTGGAGCCTCCTTTATCCTTTTTCTATCTTTGCAATAAAGGCAATCCCATTTTTTAAAACTGATATTTTATGTTGTCTTTCACTATTGCTTTATCTATCCAAGTTATTGGCTCCAGGGAGCTTCACTTATGGGCACAAGTCTTTCTCAATTGTGCCATCATATTAGCACGGGGCACAAAGTTTCCATCAACCTTAAATGTTGGAACTCGACATTCTTATGCCACTTTGGCTTCATCTTCTAGGTACTAGTTGCAATCTTATACTAGCTCCTTGATGTATCTCTCAAACCCTTAAGCCATGTCTTTCCAGTACTTAGTGAGTCTTGTGCCAAATTGGTCAATTTTCTTCTCTTGGAAGTGAGGCAATTGAGGTGGGGATTCTAGATATTCATGCTACCACTGAACTAAATAATTCATACATTTTTTCCATAAATTCACATTTTGGAGCCACTCCTCTAGGTGGATAGATAAAGCCGATGCTTTTGTGTAAAAACATTGTATATTTAGCACCACCTTGTTAAATTCCATTTGGAATAACAACAAACTATTATAGTTTTCTAATGCACATTCAACGAATTTTCTTACCTCTTTCCTTGATGGCTTGTAATATTCCACCTTGTGTTTTAGATGTTCAATTTATTTCTTATGTTTCTCAATATCCATATCCATTTTGAGTATGTTAGACTCATTTGCTTATGTTATGGCTACCCTCATTGTGGCCATTGCTACTAGATCTAGATCACCTACTCTAGCATCGTGGTCTCAGTGGTCTCAATTATGATATGATATGTGATTGTTTTCGTTTTCTTGTGAGTTTGAAAAACTAATAATTTCTTCTTTTTGTCAAATGTGAATAATTCTAGGCATGCCACCTCGTCTCCTACCTATTTTTTCCATTCTACAAAGTCTTTAGCATTGGAATCACATTGGCTTGATGTGGGGACTCCTTCCATTACTCAATTGTTGATAGAGAGTCCAATTGTTGCTTTTGTCTGTCCTGTAGGTATTGTCTCTTGTGTGGGTACCACTGAGGCCTCCGTGTTCATGATTCATTGAGATGAAGTAGTGATGTCTTCCTTGGGAACTGAGCTTTCTAGTTCTTTGGTGGTCACATGAGTATTTTCCTTCTTGGTTCTGGCTTCCTCCATTAATTTTATCTTCTCAAGGACTTCCCCATAAGTAACAAAGTTATCAACTTAACAAGAACCCTCCAGAGTTCTCATTTTTTTAGAGTGGTTATTTTTACCCCGTTTCAAAAAGGGGTGCCAATGGTAGCACCCCTTTTTTGTAGGGTGGCTAAAATTGTGACTTGTTTGAAATCGTGGCCTTGAAAACCAATACCATTGCAGAAAATTGACCCTCAAATCGAAAAGTGAAGCTAGCGGTAGCACCCTTTTTATTTTTGGAGTTAAAATTACTATTTAATTGAAACAATGACCTCGATCACTTACATTGTCATGAACAAAGAACTTTAAATTGACTTATAAATCGAAAAGAGTTATTTTATTTATTAATCAATCTTTTTAATTACATTAAAAAAATTGAAAAAAGAAATCTCATAAACGTATTTTTTTAAGGAAAAAAAACACATTTTTAATTTAAAAACAACTTTTTTTTATTAAAGAAAGTAAATTAAAAAAAGTTAAAAAAATAAAAAATTAAAAAAATAAAATAAAAAAACATTAACATAAAGCATTAAAAACACACAAATTTAAATTATTCTTCTAACAAATTTAACAAAAATTGAAGAAGAAAGAAAAAAAAAATGATATTTAAAAAAAAAAACATTAAAACAAGAAAAAAAAATAAAAATTTAAAAACATAATATAAAACAGACATTAAAAAACAAAAAACAAAATAAATAAATGTTAATTTAAATGAGGGGGCTCATTATGCTATATAATTTAGGGGGTCACGAAAGGGGGGAGGGGCGATGCATTGGTACGGACTTTCCCGAACACAACATTCAATGTGTGGAATAATATGGTTACCTAATTAAAGATTTGTCCCTTCTTAAGGATCGAGTGTTGTATAGGGACCCATGAATCTTTGAAACATGAGGCATCATTTTCCTCGCAGATCCTATTGATCATGACCATTGCACTCTAGATTGGGGTTTGAGATTGACGGTGGGATACCATTTGGTTTCTCTAGACATGATTTCATGGTAGTTGTTCTCTTTAGTGAATTATTGGACCCAACTATTTATCATATATTTCTCCACTCTTTTGTTCGTTTAGGTCGTCGGTGTCATAGGATGGCCTACATTGGTTGGTGTCTGACATTATCTTCCTTGTATCCATGTTGGTGTGCTCGATGAGCCACCTACTTAAATTAGAGCAAGAAGGACCATTGATTTGACTACTATGTTATGGAGTTGTGATCTCCTAACGTTACAATTTATAATAACATCCTCAATCATTGCCTCTATTTGATTGGCAAGTGCTGGTCTTCTTGTTTCCTCCTCGTACAATCTGAAGATCTCATCATATTTGTAAGAAATTGGGAGAACATTTTTGGTGGCAGTATCAGCATAAATAACCATGGTCCCTTATTTTTCCTTAAGTTTGGTGGTGGAGGACATTACTATCATCTTGGCCTATGTAGCAAGGAATGTTCGTTTTGATCTTTCTTCTTTCGAGCCATCCAATATAATTTGTTGACATCTATTAGAAGTAACACAAAGATGATTAGTATTATCAAATAAATCAAAATACATGACTACGATTTGGCCTTGTGAGATATGTAGAAAATAAAATCCAAAATCTTACTACAAGCTTTGTTGGGTAGACGATGGAGTGATAGATTTAAGGTGACTTGTGAAGGTTTTGGTGGCTAGGCATATGGTGCCTATTTGAAGGACAATCCTCTTGGCTAGGATATGGGAATAATTTCAAAGCTCTATGGTGTCTGTTAATCCATCGATGAATCCGGGTGGGCTAGGATGCGTTTGTAGGCTCAGGTAGCTATATTCATGTTGCATGTTCAAAGATGGCATGGTTTCTTGGCATATGGAGGGGGTTTGGGAATTTTTGGCACTGTCAATGAAGTGCATGGGGGATTATAACAATCAAAACAAAAAACAAACATTTTTTTGAACAATCAAGAGGAGAATGAGAAGTTTAGGTGAACTAGCCTCGAAGCGCTCTTGACAGAGTGAGGACAACCAATGAATTACTTGGCGATTCAAACTAAAGTTATGAGAAGTTCAACGTGAATGGTGAAGTGGCCCTCTTTGAATGAATACCTTTATTGAAAACCTGATGGTGCTATGAGGACGAGAGAAACCTATGGAAATTTTTGAAAGGTTCCTAAGCTTATAATCTCAAAGTGTCACCGAACCTTTTCACTTCAAAATATGTAGGTTTTTAAAGTTCACAATGGTTCAAAATTGAGAAGACTACGAAGGGCATGAATGGTTTTTCTTACTATTAAGCAGTTTCAAAATACCAGACAATAACAAGTTTTGGGACTTTTGAATACTATTAAGATCAAGGATTTGGTGATTTGGTGAGGTGTGAGCCTTGGAAAGATTCAAAGTATCAAGGGAATTTTAAATATTACAATGGATTTAAAGGTCTCGAAAAATATTGGAGGGTTCTTATTGTGGTTTTCAGGGTGCTAAATATTTTAGAGGGGATTTTGAAAAGCTTTTGAAATAATAATTTGAGCTTGTGGTTCACGTGCCCTTACTTTGAGGGAGGGCTAGGGAAAGACACAATTTTCCCTTTTAAGGGATTGGCAGAGTTAACTTTATCAAGACATTTTGAAAGAATATTAATGTAAAGCTTAAGAGGTCTCACAACCCACTCCTTTCCATTATTTAATGTAGGGTCGTGCCCTTCACCGATTGGAATTTGGAAGAAAAATAGATATTGGGGCTTTAGGGATTTCAAAGATAACTAAGAATGGACCATAAAACTAAATTTGAAAACAAGGATTCACTTACCATAAAACTAAATTGAAAACAAGGATTCACTTACCATAAAACTAAATTTGAAAACAAGGATTCGCTTACCATAAAACTAAATTTGAAAACAAGGATTCGCTTACCCTTATTAGGGTTTGAGATAACTTTCTATAGCAGACAATGCAAAGTGAAGTGGAAACCGTTGTATCATTCGAATTCAGGGAGGTTTCAAACTTCGGGGAATTAAAAATAGAATCAAGAAACCACACGTGGAATTAATTCAAAGATGCCTCTTGGTTACTCTTGTTGGGATTTTTAGTAAGATTGAACCTCTAGATACTCCTTAGGATAAAAAAATGCAAAGTTCAGAAGGCCCTGCAACTCAACCTTTGCGTATTTAGATGGTCTTGAAATATGAAAGTGTACAAAACCCCAACGAGGTTAATAATTGGTGTCCCTTGTGAGCCAATTCGAGCATCTAAGGCCATGCTATCATTGATCTTTGAGGAGGCTTGAAATGTCATGTTTATTTGAAAACTATGTTATCTAGGGCCAAGAATTAGGAAAGGGCTCGATATCTTGGAAAAATTTCTCCCTTGACTTTGAAGCTTAACATCACCCACGAGCAATCACTAAATGGTAACCATAAGAGGACCCATGAATATAGTATGGGATTGTTAATCCCATGAATTTGAAGCTTAACATGATCCAATAGTTTGAGAAATCACTAAATGGTAACCAAAAGAGAACCCATAAATAAAGTATGGGATTATTGAGGGCTCAACAAAAACTTTACACAAGAGTCAACATAACAACAAGGCCATGCATGATCAACACTACACAAATAACCGTTTTCATGTAGGAGATGAGAGTTTGGTTGATTTGAGTGCATATATAAATGGCTAAGCATGGGTCACCCCACTAGCCTTAGTTTCACATACCTACCCTTGTGCCCAATGCTATGGTGCACAATAGATATTGTGGGGTAAAGGGGCGTCGCCCTTGGCGTCCTCTTGTAGTTACTAATGGCCATGGTTGAGGAGAAAGACCCTTATGATTTAGGGAAACACCTTAAAACCCACACATGTAAGACCATGTACGCCTAGCTTTAGAGCTCACACACCAAGTTGAGTCCAACTTTGCATGCATACCCTTTAACATTTTGCATGTGTGCCTACAACCATGAATTCAAATAGTTACCCAAGACTTTAAAGGTTTTAACAAATTCTTGGCACATTTGTATAGATACTTGCACATACTTTTTGTTAGCTCTAAGATCTTTAGTTATCAATGAACATGATTCTACCTAATAGTTCTCCTTGGAACTTTGGCATACAATATTTCTCAATCTCTCTATCCTTGGTGGTTGTCCTATCATCTATTTCCCCAATTTTGATGATTATTGGAAGCGATTTAAGGCTATATCTTTGTCTTGATTGTGAAGATGTATGCAATCATCTGACATTTCTAGTTTTTTGTTTGTTCATGGGTTCTTTCGAGTTTGGACTTGTATTCCACACCACATATCATGGGATCTTGGTGTGGATCACTAGGTAGAGCTTTAGAAAAAGTAATTTAAGGAAGTAGAGGAAAATCAAGCCACTTTGATATCACTATTACACCATCCCTAAGCATATTATAGAAGTGGGGATGTATTGACATGAGACATAGTCCTAACATATGGATATACCATTGTAGTAAGATAGATTGCAACATCACATATAGCATGTCACATAGACACCAAACATATGTAGAGAGAGATCGAGTCTATGAATAGAGGGGTTGCACTAACAAAAGTTCCCCACAAGGATTGTTCAAGTATGGGCACACAAGTTTAGTCACACATTAGAGTGAAAATACAATGCTTTTTTATGGACACACTTATATCTTGTCACATATCTCTAGAATTGTGATTTGGTTTCCATAGCCATATTTTGATTGCGCTCCAAAATTATGTCATGATATCTTGACATGATGCCACTTTATTTTATACACACTTAACATGGATGGACAACACAACATATCATTATGTGGGAAACTCAATATTCATAACAAAACTTCTTCTTCTCTTTGTATCTTCATCTTCCTGACACTTGTACACTTGTGATTTTAGAGAAAAATAAATGCAATGTGAAACACTTTGTATTTCCTTGTGCTATATTATATAAAACATGTATTCATATTGTTAATATTTTCAAGGAAGTTGTAGTTGGTTGGCATATTAATGGTTGTGTTGTAAAGCTTCATATTGTTTATATCATGATATACAATTATTTTTATTTAATGAAACATAGTTGAGCTATTTTCGAATTTTGTTGTGCCAATGGGCATGAATAATTTATTGAAGTCATTAATGTTTTTGTTTGATTAGATTCATTATGTCATACCATCATCTAGTGACTGTGTATGTGAGTTGAACTTGGCATTGTTGTGGTTACACTAATTTTTCTAGTTTCACATTTGTATTAGATAGCCACAATACATAGAGAAATCTACTTGAGCTCTTAGCCAAGATGATTTATTCCCATCAAGCGAAAACTATTAGATCATTTTAGTTTTTCATTCATGGAACTTGTATTAAGATATAAGTTCTTGTGCCTCAAATTAAAAATGAAAAAACAAAACCCTAGTAAGGTTCTAAATATGATTGCTTTTAGAAACTCACCTTAGGCAATATCCAACATGGAATTATTTATAAAGTTTATCACAAGCTTGGAATATACTCGTATGGTGATAAAATATTAGGGCTATCATTGGGAATTCAAGAAATTCAAATCAAGTTCATTACCCCATGGAAAACATTTGGATGAACTCTCAATACTTTTTGGATGCCATTGTCTTCTTCATTACCTAGTGTTATCCCCAATTTCTAGGGATACGTAAGGAAATGATGTCTCGATGCCCTCAAGTTGCAGACATGGAGTGCCAAGGGATGTATTGACTTGTGATGTCCAGTTACACAGATGAAGACCCGCTTCACCACCACACTTCTCTTGTTCATCATGATGGCATCCACCACATCAACGTGTTTCCGGAAGACAATGGGTCTTGCTCCATGAGGTACAAGTCATGTATTGTGGTAAGTGTCACTTTAATGCTCAATGAGGAATTTGAGTATATATGTTGCATTTAAAGTTGCTTTTGATTATAGAATGTCTTCTTGGAAATTATGCTCTTTGCCTTGTTTCACCTTAGTGGTTGATGTTGTGCCCTAGTAAGTGGTCATCCTTGAGGAAAGGTTTACTACTGGGAGGTCTCCTTGATGAGTCATCGTACCATTACCAATCATATTTGTCACTTTTCACACTTCATCCTTTTCGTATCCCCTCCTTTTGGGATTTTTGGGTGTACTGACCCAAGAAGGGATTGTGCCTCATTTCATGGGAAGAAGGGGTTGAAGGCACATAGACTTGTAGCTGACAAAATATAAAATCCAATCATAAAACTTCTATATGCTCGCCCAAGGATCCCGATGACAATGAAATGTCTCTCATAAGAAACCAATGAGACCCATACAAAATGACAATATAAAAATTCCAACCAAGGTAGAGCGTGTGTGGGAAATGTTTTTTATGCTTAGGTAGAAGTCCCACACATTGTCTTCAACTCTTAGGTAGAAGTCCCACACATTGTCTTCAACTTGGGGAAGCACAGTGTTACCAGGGTAGAGTCAAGGTGGGTAATGTTTTTCATTCTTAGGTAGAAGTCCCACTTTGAATTCAACCTGGAAACACTTTAAATAATTAATGGCAATAAATGGGCTTGGAAAAAGGTTTCATTGAAAACGAAGGTGCACCACACCATCTATAAATGAACCCATAAGTGAGACAATACAAACCCTTGTATGTCATGAAACCCATGTCCAAAAGTCTTACACCCATGCACTCCATTTTCTTTGCATGAGTTAGAAAGGGTCCACCCAGGAAACACTCCTTGACTTTAGGAATGATTCACCCAATAGGTCACCTTGACAACCCTCCCATACCTAAACTTGGAAAGTTGCCTAGGGTATTTGAGCACTTGTTTAATTTGAAAAGGTAGTTTTGATGCATATGTTTAGATGGATGTTGTATTAAAAGTGATTTTACTTGGCATGATACATTTGAATTGAGACCGTTGGAGGGCACATTCATTTGTCTTTGTAGGACCTTTCTTGATGGACACTTTTGGAGGAGCAAGCCTAGCTTGGGCCTTCATTGGGGCTTGAATCCCACAGGTTGGATGCCATAACACACACCTTGGGGAGCATTAGATGATGAACGTTTCCTTTGGAGGCAAGAGAAGACACCTTGGAGGACCTCACCTAGCCCTTACTAGCCCAACGACTTGCCTTTGGAGGCTAAAGCGCTACACTTGTGGGCTTGACATTTTGTTTGGGGCTAAGATTTGATGACGGTGGTGATGCTTGATGAGGATTTGGCATGGTTGATGAAGAGAAGGATGCTTGGCATGATGACACGTGGCTTTTGGAAGCCCCACCTCTCCCTCAACAACTCAACGATTTGCTAGAAGTGCCAAAATGTCACCCCCTAGGGGCATGACATCATCTTTAGGGCTTTCTTTTTCATGTAAAATCAAATTATAATTTGTAAAGGGGCAATTAAAGGGGGTCGGCCTCCTTAATTGTGTTTTACCCTAACATTATGTGGACAAACTTCATTTTTAGGTCTTGTATAAATAAGAGACCAAGATCATTTCATTTTGACAACTCACTCTCTCTTGAGCGAAGACATTCTTGGCTGAAATTTTCGACCTCTTTGACCAAATCGATTTCCCTCTTCTCTTGTGCAATTTTGGATGTTGTCTTGTCTATTGTGGAGATAAAGTGGTGCACTACCTTCTTGGAGACTTGTCGTTGCATGCGGATGATATTTTCTTGGTAGATGAGGGTTTTGGCTTGCTATCATTGAAATTGGGAAGGAATTTTCTGCAATTGTTGGTAATTTCTTCTTGTTTCATGTTATTCTTCTGCAATTGTTGGTAATTTCTTCTTGTTTCATGTTATTCTTGTCTTAAAACCCTTGGAGGAGTATAAGGGCATACACCCTCCACCACGTTCATCTTATTTGTTATTAGATAAGTCATTTTCAAAGGTTGCTAGGAGGAGTATAAGAGCATACACCGTCCTAGACTAACCTTCCTAGGTTTTTCATACTTTAGGGAGTAAAAGGGCTTACACCCCTAAAGGAGTTGGAAACCTAGCCTTTAAACCCAAGACTCCATAACCCATTGACAAGGCACTAATCTACTTTTGCATTGGACAAATAAAATACTTGCATTGGAATGCGTGCATTTTCGAGATATTGAATTTGTTCAAAGTGGAATTAATTCTTCATGATTTAGGCTTGCTTTAGGCTTGTTTGAGGCACTAGGGCATCTAGCTTGGCCAAGGATTTCTTATTGCTGTTGTAAATTTAATGCTACAGCCATTAGGGCTGCAGAAAACCTCTTCTTTTACTTATTGTACACTTACCAACCGCTGAAATTTACTTGTAAACTCATATTATCATTCTGCTGTTCATTATCTATCTTTTTGACGGTTTACTTGTTGATTTTTGGGGTTGGATTTTGCTTCTGTAGAAAAACTTTGCTACAGCCATAAGGCTGCCTTAATAGAATTCTGAAAACATCATCTAGCACCCCTAACTTGCCATCAAAGTCCATGCTTAAGTATTGGAATACTACTTACTTGTTTAGCACTTGATTGTCCAATAATTCTTTGATACTTTTGATGGTAATTTCTGCAGTTAGTGAATCATTCTATTGCTGATATACATACTTGTTAACCGCTGCAATTTAGGACAGAAAGCTTCACTTGCTTGTCCCTTTGATATCTTGGCTTGTATTGCAATAAATTGTCTTGTCTCGGGCAGGTGTAACACTTTGGTGCAGGTACTTAAAACCTTTGGAAACCGTTCTTTATTACGAGACTCCTTTCCAAGCCTTCTTTTCACTTTCATCATTGACCTAAGGGGCTCCTTTCATCACCTCTCCATCCTCCGTCTCAATCCCCCTAGGGTCACTGAGATTCCCCCCTTGTGTAGGATTTCTCCTTCACTAAAGTGAAGGGAGTATTGTAATGTTCCCAAGCAAAGTTGCCAGGAACTTAAGGGTTTATTGCTTGTTTGTGTGTAGTGGTTTGGTCAAATATTTTGTAGTTTGTCTCTCAGAGTTGCGTTGGAGTTGATTTTAAAGGTTTTTGCAGCATATAAATGACAGACATGGAACAATAGTAGATAAACAACAAGAAATAAGAGGAAAACACAATGAAATAGCCACACACTTCAGATCTGACCTTTATTTAATTTATAAGTTTACCTCCATACAAGAGATGTACAAATCTGGAAAAGATATGAGAAATATAGAAGCTATGGCTGAAGACTCCTCCAAAATACAATGCAAGAGTGAGATATGGGATCTCCAAAGACAACATGCAAGTCTGGAGAAGATCAATTTCTTTCCCTTCTTCAAAACTGACACAAATCCTGGTTGAGTTGTGCACCCTTGGCTGTAGAAACCTTGAGAAATTGGGCCTTTGCAGATCTGGCCTCCAAACCCTTGAAAATGACTGTAGATCTTTAGATCTGGAGATGTTGAGCACATATGATGAGATCCCTTAGCTGTAATATGAGATCTGACCCTCCAACTCACTGAATCGCCAAGAGACAATGTGCCCTCCTCCAAAAATTCGCCCAGCTAAGAGAAATAATAAATATACAGATAAAAGCCTTCAAGATCTGATGAGAAATGATGCTCTAATGATGGAAAACCCCTCTAGAATAAGTTTGGACTCAAATCTCCCTTTCACTAGTCAAATCGAACTCTTTCTTCATCAACAGTGTGCCCCACTTGCAGAAAACCTCCAAACCTGTGCTTTGCTTCCTCAATCCACTTATGAAAGTGATCTAGAACTGAATAGAATGGTGAGGGTGGGATCTTTCACAACCTTGACCAAGCTTGGATCTAGAACAGAGGAATCTTTCACCTCCTTGCTATCTCTAGGGTTTGTTCACTCAAAACCCTCAAAACGTCTAAGCTATAGAGCTCAAAGATACAAAGTGAGAAATGACATGAATGAGGAGTGAGGCGCCCTCCTCTCCTTTTCTACCTCCATCATCTAATTTTCAATTAAATTATTTAATCGGCTTCTAAGGTTATTTACTTTATTTCTTCTTCTTAGCCAATTAGCTTTTATTTTCCTTTTTGCCAAAGTCACTTTATAATATAACTTTTAACCACATAGTGACCACTTTTGCGCCTCTTAGTCCCCTTTTTCCAATAGACTATAGTCTAGAGGGGACAACTAGACTACTAAGTCTCTCCAGACCCCTGTCAAGAGGAGAGGGACATTACAAGTATCTATCTAAGGTGACAGTGGGTAGATACTCTCACAATCGTCCCGCTTTTGTAGATTGGGTCGGGCTTTGCTCAACCTACAATCTATGCGATAACAAATCTTTTTACTTAAAAATTTTAACATTACCATTAATTGTTTCAGGATGTGTGAGAGTGGTTCCAACTTAATTGGACTTGATATGGAGAAAGTAGAATTTCATATCCCATTCAAAATCCA
>CBVK0100485909.1:0-18066 GCA_900067695.1 Picea abies
GAGCACATGCCCAACTAGTTGTTGATTCCTCCAGACATAAAAAAAAAATATTTCAATATCAACTTTATATATATATATATATATATATATATATATATATATAAAGCAATTGAAAGTTAAAAAAAAATCTTATTATTAAAACATTTCAATGGTGTGTTGTTGAGTATGATGGAGATGTGTAATACCTCAACATGGAGTTGACACATGGCATATATTAAGAATGAACATAAATCCATCTAAATTTCAGATTTATCATGTACTAATAAAGATCAAATTAGGTAAAAACTTTTTTTTAATTTAAAAGAAAATTTGATGAAAGATTTGTATCTTAAGGGATTTGATGTTTTAAACATATAATAGATTTAAACATAAAATGTATTTATTCTAGTATTTTACAAAAAAAAAAAATTAATGAATTATTTTTTCCAATAAATATGATTATACACGCAAACTTATTTAATCACATTAATGAATTTTAAACCATAAAAAAACAACTTTAAAATTATAAAATTTATAAAATATTTTTTCATAATAAACATTTTTAACAAACTTAACAAATAAAAATAATGTTGTTTGAGTTGTAAACGAAAACTACATTCTTGACATAACACTAACTAATAATCACATGGAAAGTTTGTTCCCCAAACCACATGGTGTAATTTGACATGCTTATAAAGAGATGTTAATATTTTGTTGCTTTACCTTATTGATGAAGAGACGTATTGATATCGAATCTAAAGGGAGACGTTGATATTGTATTTACAAAGCATTAATATTGTGGTGTAATTTGATCTCTCCTTCTAATATTGTGGTGTAATTTGATCTCTTCTTTTGTGATATGAAGAGATGTCACATTTGTTTTAATGTACAAAAGGTAGATTTTTAATTTTTTTTCGGAAAAATGTGTAATTTTATTTATCCAAAGAGAATCAAATTACATTTTACAGCTACATGAATCACTCTCCAATCATGAGTAAAGAGAGCAGAAAATAAGAAGTTCGAAAGGGACCATAGCTAGCTACTAAGCCTCTGAGAATAGTTACAACAAAATGGACTGGGAAAATCCTCCATCTATAGGAAAAGTCAGAACTACACACCCAAGTAAGGACCTCAAAGAGCAGATCCACAAATCAACACTGCATGTCCAAAAGATGGACCTCAAAGCTCCGACCCAACCACCAAAGGGAAGCAGATAACCCAACAACCACTGCACAAAGCTCCAGATCCCAAGTCCATAGACCCAAAACCTGGCCACACAAAGCACTGAGAGAGGAATACACCTGAAATATGAAGCACAATACAGATCAGTTCAAGAAGCATAGTACCACCCTTCACGACATAAACCAGAGCAACACAAATGCTAGACCGGTCCTTGCACCACATCCAGGTCAAGGGCCTCGGAAATAGACGACGCACTAGATCCAAAACTAATCTATCGTAGGCAAGAGGCAAGGCCACCAATGGAAAAGAACCACCAAAACCAGAACAACCCACGGGGGTAGAGTCACCAGCAAGATCATCCATGCCCAAGAATAAGTAAGAGAGAGATGCGCCGATAGGAAGAGAGGCTCCCACGAGATCCAAGCACCTACGGAAGGGATGCGACTAGGGAAACCCTAGCCACAGAGTCCTTACACACCCCCCTCAAAAAAAATACATTCCTATAAAATACTATTCGAATAATTTTAAAATGTTTTTCTTATTAAACTTATGTATAATAACAAAATTTTAATATATATATATATATATATAATAATAATAATAATAACAACAACAATAACAACAACAAAAAATCCAATAAAGAGAATGGTAAAACGAAATGAAAGAAGTTAAAAAAAGGTATGTCCTTGAAACATATGCTATATATTTATAACATTGATGTTATAATGTTACAAGGATAGGCAATCTTTAGTATTAAACTTATTGTGAGTATAAGAGTTGTCGAGAATCCAAAAAATGGAAATGGATAATAACAAAAGAGTTGGTAGTGAATATGAATAAATTTGTCTATGCAAAATTGTTATGATTGACACTACATATATGATTTATAAACCATTAAAATTTTTGTTCATAACAATTTCATGACATTTGGAAGAAGCAAACAAATAACAATTGTTTACTATGAATTCGATTATAAATTGACAAATAACACTGTAGATATAGATATATTATGTTTTTGGAAGTAGAAATGAAGGAAGAGAAAGAGTTGTCATTTGAACAATATTCAATGGGAAAATATACTAGCTAGTTTTTATATAAAATATATAAAAAAATTAAAATTAAAATATGTTTTACCATTTATTATTATTATTATTATTATTTTTGGTGGTTGTTAACTAAATAATGGAGAAATTTTATAAATAATTATTATTAGGTTTTGTTATGCATTATTAGATTTTGTTAATGTCTAGTTTGCTTTAATTATTTTTTAGGAATCTCTTCAAATTGTTGAACTGCATTGTATTCCTATAAATGTATATGTATGTTGGTTTGATGAATGTTTAAAGGTTGAGTGTGGACAGTCTCTAGTGTGAGCAACGTCTCACCTGTGAGACTTCCCACACTGGAGACTTCTCACACTCAACCTTTTGGGAGATCGTTGTTGAAATTTTGTGTCATGCCACTGGACGATTTGCCACTAGATTTGTGTTTGTTGTAAGATTGATTTTCACTGTAAAATAATTTGTTGTTGGATCGTAAGTATTGAGCCATGATCTACATGTTGTATTTTTGTACTTATGTGGAGTTGGTTTCCGACAGAATCACATTGTGGAGTGTGATGCCATTGCTGATATTAGTGATATGAAGACATAGTATACAAATCAAAACTTGGGAAACAATATAATTTGGGACAAATCCCATTCATGTGTTCATCAGCATAAATTCCTTCAAGCAAGCTACAATCTGTATGCACCAGTATCATAGTTAATGGATGGTGACCACGATGAAAAACCATAAAAAAATTGTATAGAGCCAGCTTACGATCGTGGGAACACAATGCATGGATATTAGGACCTGTATATGCAATATTATGATGTGGCACAATTCACATTGTAAATATTTCTGGCATCGACGTCCTGCGTGAGCATGCAAGTCAACATGGTGACTTGTGAGAGGGTTGTGTGATTAACATGGTTAACCCTTTGGCATAATCCTATTTAAATGAAGAAACCAAGTTAGGTGGTGCAAATTATATGAATTGGAAATTCAAAATGCAAACATTGATGGAAGGGTATAGTGTCTGGACAATAGCATGTGGTGATGAAGTCAAGCCAGATGTCACCGTAGGAGCTACAACTATGTCAATTAAGGATTGGGAGAAACAAGAAACTAAGGAAAAAGTGTTGCAAAGAATGTCTGTAGAAGATAGTATCATACCTCATATCATAAACTGCAATACATGCAATGATACATGGACAACATTCAAAGATTTGTATGAGTCGAAGAGCACAAATCGAGTCTTGTCTTTAAAGAATAAGCTTATTTCTATTAATATAGAGGAGAATGAAAGTGTTGGTGATTTCATTTGAAGAATCAAATATATTAAAGATAAACTTGGTAATATAGGTGAAAATGTTTCTAGCATTGATTTAGTCACTATAACTTTAAATGGTGTGCTAAAAGACTACCAAATGTTTATCACAGGTCTTGCAGCAAGGGAGAAGGCTCCTACTTTTGAATATTCGGTAGGTATACTTATGCAGGAGAAAGAAAGGCGAAAGAACCTTAATCAAACATCTCAAAGTTTTGATCTAGTGTTGATGGCGAAAGGGAAACCACCTTCCAAAAGAAATCAATGGGAAAGAAGTAAGGGAATTAAGCCACCATATCCAAATCCACAACAAGGTATGACACCACCAAATTTTGATGCCAATGTTAAAAGGAATGATCCATGTTATCACCGTGGTAAGTTTGGACACTACTCTAGAGATTGCTTTAAAAGGAAGTATCATGAATCCAAACATAGAAACATAAAACATACTGGTCATTTTGTTGATGGAGGAGAAACAATGAATGATGAATTAAAAGATATCAGATTATGTATTTCAGATGTTTCCTTATCTGCTGAAACAAATGACTGAAATGCATCGTTTGCTGATTACGGTGCCTCCATACATATGTCTTGTAATAAGGACTAGTTTGAAAATTATCATGAAATTAATAATGGTGCTAATGTATATATTGGGGATGATCGATCACATCAAATTAAAGGATATGGTGATGTATATGTAACATGTGTTAAAAAAAATCAAAATGTGATGTATGTGACTCGTATAAAGAAGAACTTAATCTCAGTTTCTACCATAAAAAATCAATATTTGAAGGTAGAAATTTTAAAGTTACATTATGTGGTAAAATAAATGCAGGATTATTACAGGATTATTGCAACATGAGTCATAGTTGGAGGTTTATACAAGATTGATGTGAAGAAAAAGAGTCATCAAGCATTGGCATCCACAACCATGACAACAGAAGTTTTATGGAACCAAAGGTATGTACATCTTAACTATCATGATTTGTTACTAGTTAAAAAACAAGGACTCGTGGAAGGTGTAATGACCTCGTCGTTATAACAACAAAAGCGATCTACAATAGGTAAAAAAAAAATGCATTAGGAAATTAAAAATATCACGACACAATTAATCGCATCACAATCTCACATTATCATAATTATTAACGACACAAATCAATGAATTAACATAATCAATAGTGACACATCATATATTAATCAATACATAAGAAAATTCACCAAGTTTATCTAAAAGCAACATCATTATCGACCAATCAACATTTATCAAAAGGAAACCACCCACCCAACCTATCCTACATGGTTAGGACCTCCAGGACACATAAGCAACGCTCAAGCCTAGGATTCATCAGATTGATTTTCACCACTTAAGGTCTCAGGGATGGTGATTGTTCTGAGGAACAAGGAGGTTTCTAATTCTCATAGCCCAACATAAACCACAGTCCAAACTAGACCATCAATCTCATCTAATCATCGATTGTTCATGGCGCAACAAGATATTCTATTATACTTATTTTTTTAGCAACAAAGAGTGTAAATGAGTAGAAGGATATTTCTTAAAGATTAATAAAGAAAAAGAGCATAAACACAACCTTAGCCTCATGTAGCTCAATTATACATCTTCCTATTAAGGATTACCTTCTAAGGATATGTAAAATTTTGAAGGCTAAAACTACAATTTCAATTATAAGAACCACGAGAAGATCAATCATCTTAAGCAATACATTAAAATAAAATGATACTCTTCATTATGTATCAATTTTTATAAAGAAAATAAAAAAACAACAAAAAGGAATTAATAAGAAGTCAATGACTTACACATCCATTTAAAATAACTAAGAGGATTAATCATAACAAGCAATATGGATAGATTCCAAGGTTACCTTAAATTCCCATTGAAAGGAAACTATAAGAAGTTCAACACATAATTAAGAATTAGAAGATAGTTTACATGTTATCTTGCTTATCCGTATATAAGGATAATTAAAGAAGATAAAGTTTTATTTAACAATAAACTAAAGAACACAAGATGATTTATAAATCCATTTTAAATTTACTAAAGGAAGACCACTTCTTATTCAATTGTAAATAAGAATTCAATTTTTATCTCAAAATTCATTAAAAAAGTTAAGAGAAAACCAATATTATGTTTAAAAATTAAAATATAATTAGATGCCAAGTTATATCTCCGATTAAATAAACAAAAGAAGGAGTTACAGAATTTATTCCAACCCCTGAACTGGTATGCATAACAATTCAACATTCAATTCAGACCTCAAACTGGCCCTCAATCGAGACCTTAATCCATCCCTTAATACAGACCTTAATATGACCCTTCATCTGGCCCTCAATCCAACACTAAATTATGATAACTTAAATTAAACTCCACAGGTAGCGAGTAGAGGATTTGAAGGTGACCAGATTTGCAAGATGATAAAGGTAGAGGTTCAAGGTACAAGAGGACAGTGTTCAAGATTCCCAAGGCTAAAAACAAGAACCCAGGAATGAAAATTTAGGATTGAAACAAAGGAACTAACCAAGGCAATCCGATATCAGTAAGAACAATTTAAAGATATATCAATATGTGAGTTCAAGCTTTCACTAAGAATTGATTCCACTTAATAAAATCAACACAAGAATCTCCCTACTTGCAGAACAAAATTAAAGGTTCAGAGTTCTCAAACTAAAATGAGTAGCGAATCTAGATTTCTTTTGAATCAGAAATTATATTCAGATTTGTACAAAGTCATTGCAACGGAAATATAATTCTGAAATTTAGAACGCAAATAAGGGTTTGTAAGTGTCAATAAATTCAATAGAGTTTTCCCAACCCCACTCAAACCCAAGGCACTAAGGGACAGAGTCACTAAACAAATTTGTATGCCTTAATCTATTCATTGAATCTGTGCACAATCTAATCCGTCACTCAATCCGGTCCTATATCTGACACAAACCTTGTTTCGGCCCTCGATACAAAACTAATTTTCTAAAAATTTCAAATTAAAAACTACATGAAGAAAAAATGAAAAGATTAAGAGATGGACAACAATTCAATACCGAGTTTCTCATTTGATGTAGCAATGTGCAGGTAGGTTCAACGCTCAATAAACTTTAAGGGAGTAATCAACTTCTGAAGTAGAGAAAATAAAATAAATAAACAACAAACAAATTTATGGGTTGTTCATTTGCTGGGAGCACCCAAATTGACATACAAGTCATAAAAAATTCTCAAACACAAGTTGTTAATGGAAGAGCCACGGTCCAAAACCAGTCCCACAATCCAAGAAGAGGAGAGTGCACACGGAAAATGAAGTGCACAAGAAAAACGAGAATCAAACTGGTCATCTTGAATAAGTAAGATGGGTGTCATACTCCATTACTGTTTATAATATAACTGAGAGCGATTATACCAATATCATGCAACCATAGAGAAAATTCAAGGACGAGAAAGAGTTAATGATCAAATCAAGCTACTAAATCGAAGGGGTAGCGTACAAGAATACTCGTTGGGTCAGTTGATTGTTTAGATAATAAATTTTTAAATTTTGATATGTGAATTCCAGGCAGTGATCAAGATGACATTCATTTTTCTTAGCCTATCTAAAAACAACAAATCATTCATTCATAATTAAATAAATACACAAAGAGTTCACATCATGAACGACAATGATGTTATACTCATACACATTGTAATGTATTCACAACTATCAAGGCTCCGATTTTAATTCATATTTCTTGAAACAGTCTGATAAGAATATCACAATGAACTTCGTTCACTAGCGAACCAGAGAAGGGAGAATTAAAAACTTCAGAGCCTTCTTATGAAGGTAGAAACAACACAACAAATATCATATACAAGTAGAAATTTCCAAGCAGATTTCAAGATATAATGGAATTCACCTTAAACAATAATTACAATTTACCAATAATTCACTCCAAGGGTTCACAAAAATTAACAAGGAACCTACCAATTCTATATCATAAATCCATTACAACTTACAATAGTTTTTCAAGTTTTATATACAAATAAACTTAATACAATTGCAATATCAATAAGAATACCATAACCAATGACGAAGAATCGAAGATGATATTCTGTAATTTGCACTCCTTCCTTCCTCTTGCTTGCTAGTCACATAGACTTCACCAGTACCTCCCAGCCAATTCTAGGGGTACTCTTCTTCCCACTTATCCCCCTGAGCCCCAAAGGAGCCACACATGAAAAACCAGAAAAATACTCTATCTCTGAGCTTGCCTCGTAAGGTAGAGACACCACTCTCTCTCAAGATGGGTATCCCAACTATCACAAGTAAAACCAGTCAAAAAGTTTGCAGCATAACTTTTCCCATAACCAGTGTGATCCATTTCCCATCTTTTCTATTTTCTTTATAGGAGTTTCCTTAATGACACATCCCCACTTGTACAATTAATTCACTTTTTAATTAGATAAATTAGAATGATTTCCCCCTTACACTTGTCACCCTGTCCCCCAAGTTGCACTTGTAATTCTACATTTTATTTAATTAAAGTCAATTTCCCTCACCCTTCCTAAAAGCGCTCCATAAATCACTCCTAGTGTCTCTTTATTCCCCATATTCCAATTTAATGACTGAAGCCTTACTAAATCTAAGTTGAGTTAAAATAGGATTATTTTCCTAGTTAACTAGTGGTAGCTTGACTCTAGATTCCTTTCTATGTGTATACATTATTTCATGTTTATTTATTTCTTATTTTAAAAACCCTCTTTTATATTTTCTTGCACACATGTTCCTTATATCAAATCTTTAAATATACTTCACCTTCTCTTAATTCTTAAATTGATTTACTTCATCCCCTCATTATTTAACTTACAATTTAGTTTTAGTCTTCTTACCAACTTAGAATTAGGCTTAATTTTTTAATAGGATTAGAATTTCATTTGGGGATTTATAAGTAATCATTTTAATCCTTAATTCATTAATTAAATTTGACAATGCTTAAAGGTTTTACGTGGTTTAATTATTCGCCCAAGTTTTTCTAGGCCACCTAGATTCATTGACTCAAGTGTTACTTTCGCGACATGCCCGTCGAGATGCACTCCGTGCTCCAAGGGTGCCAATAGCCTTTGGCTAGTTTTGGTAGTTGTCCAACCCCTGGAGTCCACACTCCATTCAGGAAAATTTGTGAGAGACTAAGGGCTTATATGGAATAAGGACCCTGCCTTATTGCGTGCCCTTTAGAAATATTCGTGAGTGACTGTCTCAATCTACCATCATGGCATCGTGGACCTATCGAACTAGGTAATTGTTAACCTACAATTCGAGCCACGACGATAGTGCTAATAAGATGTGACAGGGACTCTACTACACCTCTCCCTCAATATTTGGTCTATGTGCATGGCTCCTTTACTCCTTATGTGAGTTAGATTAGCAAGAATTCATTAGCCTGCATCCATCAATGAAACACTGTGAATGACCCATATACAAGATCGTACTATAATCGATCATATGTCACATATGCATAAATGAAAGACTCA
The DNA here is from genome assembly GCA_900067695.1 of Picea abies. NCBI lineage: Eukaryota > Viridiplantae > Streptophyta > Pinopsida > Pinales > Pinaceae > Picea > Picea abies. The sequence continues at coordinate 9,045 of CBVK0100485909.1, forward strand.
AATCAATACAACCCAATCCCTGACTGATTCCGCAATCCAAGGAGGTGTTGACGGGTGAAAATGACCATCTGTCAATTGGAAGAATGAGTCTAGTCCAGGGTTGTCTAAGTAACCCAATCCATTTGGTATAACTCATCTTGACGGGTTTAATGGCTCTGTTAGCCAATCTAAGAATCATAAAAGAAACAAAAATAAAGAAAAGAAATAGGTAACTAATTACTATATATTACATATATGTACATATGTATATAATATGACTGTAATAGGTGTATTTAAGCTAAAGATAGATAACTATCATTTATATACATTATTTACAGGCTACAAGTTTTAATCGAAACTTATGAAAATTGATGTGAGAATGAATGCTTTCGAAGAAGGAGATAAAGAAAGAACATAGAAATATTTTTTTATTTTCCTTTTATAAGTCTTAAACTAATGAAGAAAATTTTATGAAATGAAAACGTACAAATACTCAAAAGCTAAACTTTACGTTCAAATTTCAGTTGTAAACAAATAGCAAAAAAATGAAATTGAGCTAACTTGTTATGAAGCTAATGATATGCATCCAAATATCTGTGTGATCTGAAAACATCTAACCACCTTTCCCAGGAGGGAAACCTGCACTGAACCTTAAGTCTGTTCTGAATAAATGCAGAACGATTATGTTGGCAATTAAATTTAAATAGCAGATAGAATGATATCAATAGTTATTGTGATCTTATAATTGCAAGAAATTGCATTAAGAAAAATCTGTTGGCGAACATCCTTGCATTTAATCTATCAACATAAATTAAAGGAGAAACCCTGTAATTGAAGCTAAATAGATGATCACAAAATTTATATCTGAAGCATTTTATGGACAACATTCATAAAGGAATTATCCTAATAACATAATAAATGATGAAGACTAAAGCTATCAAAAACTTATTATGATATCAAAATGAATAGAAACTTAATGAAGACACCACCCACAAGAAGCTAAAGCTGAAATGAGTATTGTTGTTCCATTAAAGTCTATTGATCAAAAGTCCATCTTCTGCCCTAGGCGAGGATGTCTTGATTACAAAAATTACAAGTATTTAAAGAGTTTAGAAAAGCTAAATATCTTATCTTGTGGGATAAGATTAAATCTCCAAAATAATTTGTTGATTACAAAATAGAGGGTGATAACCACTCCATAACACACTGTATCTCTCAAAAAATAAAACAAACTTCTTTCTGTTTACAAAAGATATGCTAAATGAGCTCAGAAATAGTTTATAACATGAGATCACCATCAATTACTTGATATCCTGGAAACAAAAATGAAAATAAATAAGTTTAGATATTGTTATAACCAATAATTTCCACAAATTCGAATGAAGATAAACTGGCTATTCTGTAGCTAGTTCTATTTTAACAACAAAATCTAATTAAATCTGTATAATTAAAAAAAATGGATAAAATAAAACTAAGGCAATCAATCAAATCTTTACATCTTAACTGCATGCTAAATTTGATTCACAGGATCTCAGAATTAACTACTGCTGTTACACTCTCAACATTATTTACTATTATGTTCCCAGTCATTTTCAAATGTTTGCCTTGCCTTTGAACAATGAAATTTAGCCTATGATTTTCATCCATTAGCGAGTTGATCTAAACAGTGAGGGTTTTGATTTGCGATTGTAGAATAGGTATGTCCATATAATATTTGTCGATCCAAAACAGACAAACTTCACACCGTGAATCTGTGATAGCTGTTTGAGAATATCCACGGTCATGTGCCAGAACATATCCACTTTTACCTGTGGGTTTCTTATCAAACTTGATACCTGGAAATCCTTGACTGTGCTTTAGGAAGGGTGGTAAATTATCTACGAAATTGTAAGCTTGGTCAAGATCTAGTTTGAGGCAAGGAGGGTCTTCTTCGGCCAAGAATATCTTGATCTCAGAATCAGAGCTCTCATGGACCTTGATCATTTTGATTGAGCTCACATGAGAGTTTGATTTATTTCGTAGTCTTCTTGAGATTAACCTACCTTCCCTTTTATTTTTAAACCCTATATCCATGTCACCCTTAGATGGTTTGTATTAAGGCATGTTTGTGTTCTTAGCACAGGTGTTAGGATAGGCATGTTGTTCATGGCCATGTAATTCAAAGGATGTTGGCTCAACATCTGTTTGGTCGGGCATAGGCTCACTGAGGATGGCCGTAACACAGGCTTCTGTAGATGAAGGAACTGCTCTATCAATTGTAGGGACTATAATTTCTTCCATCATGGGTTTATCAACCTCTACGGTATTGGGTGTAACGAAACCATTTCAGGTTAGGAAGGCGTCCCAAGTATCATTTTGCAACTTTAGTTGATGAACCAACAGTATCTTGATCAAACCATGATGAAACAAACTGGAATTTAAATGCTGTCTCTTATACCTTTTCGCCATCTTATATAGGCTTCTCAATAAATAATAGGGCATATTTAACTGAAACCTGATGAAATTCATCAACAAACGTATGTGATACAGGAAAACAAGACCAAAGCAACCCTCGCATGTCACAAATTCTCTCAAGATTGCTAGCAAACCATGCCATTGAGTTTTCAACAAGGATACATGCACACTTTTATCACAACAGTTGATTTTCCTAGAGGTGAAGAACAGGCTCCATGGTACCTCCTCGACCTTGGTGTTTTTAAACCATTTCTGCTCGCTCAGTGGAAGACCTGTCACTTGACCTAAAAATTCCTCTGTGACCTCGACCTGAATGTCTCCTACCTTGGCTCGATATCCATCAAAAGAAAGGGAAAATTCTTGAGCGGTTTGCAAGTTAAAACCCTGAAATTTCTCAAGAAATTCGAGCTGGCCTTGACCCTTAAGGTCCTCCCTTGAATCATCACACAGGAGCAGGGTTTGTGAGCCATTGGATTCAATCCTTACGACTGGGGCCATGAGGATTCAGAAGACAGACAGAAAAACATAGTGAGTATGGGAGGTTTCTAGGACAGAGAAGACCAGAGCGAAATCTCAAACCCAAAACTCATCAATACCCTAGCGCATATGAAAAGAGGTCCTGCAATACAAAATGAAAGGCATTTTGCAAAATGAATGCCAAGAGTACATACGAAACCCGAGACTTAGCTCGAAATGATGGGCCTCTCGATGTTGGACTACCACCTCCCATAGGGTATAGGCCACGACCAGGTACATTAAAATTTATCATTGCGGAACAAGGTGGAATTGGTTTCTAAAGTCTAGGAGAGGAAATTTTTTGTCAACCAAAGTGTAGTGACAAGAATAGGTTGTACCAAGAGCCACAAATATATTTAGCATAGTTTAATTTCAATGGATCCTTGGTGTTTCAAACAACAATTCAAATTCGAATGAAGATAAACTGGCTACAGAATCAATTGATTTTGTAGCTAGTTCTATTTTAACAACAAAAATCAAATTAAATCTATATAATTAAAAAAAATGTATAAAATAAAACTATGGCAATCAATCAAATATTTACCTCTTAACTGCATGCTAAATTTGATTCACAGGATCTCAGAATTAACTATTGTTGTAACACTCTCAACATTCTTTACTATTATGTTCCCAGACGTTTTAAAACGTTTGCCTTGCCTTTGAACAATTCACTTTAGCCTATGATTTTCATCCTTTAGCGAGTCAATCTGAACAGTGAGGGTTTTGATTTGCGATTGCAGAATAGGTATGTCTGTATAATATTTATCGATCCAAAATAGACAAACTTCACATCGTGAATCTGTGATAGTTGTTTGAGAATGTCCACAACCGTGTGTCAGAACGTCTCCACTCTTTCCTGTGGGTTTCTTATCAAACTTGATACCAGGAAATCCTTGACTGTGCTTCAGGCAGGGTGGAAAAATATCTACAAAATTATAAGCCTAGCCAAGATCTGGTTTGAGGCAAGGAGGGTCTTCTTCAACCAAGAATATCTCGATCTCAGAATCAAAGCTTTCATGGACCTCGATCATTTTGATCGACCTCACATGAGAGTTTGATTTATTTCTTAGGATTCTTGAGATTAACCTACCTACCCTTTTATTTTTAAACCCTATATCCATGTCACATTTAGACAGTTTGTATGAAGGCTTGTTTGTGTTCTTAGCAGAGGTGTTAGGATAGGCGTGTTGTTCATGGCCATGCATTCAAAGGCTTTTGGCTCAGCATCTATTTTCTCAGGCATAGGCTCATTGAGGATGTCCATAACACAGGCTTCTTTAGATGGAGGAACTGCTCTGTTAGTGGCAGGGATTGTGGTTTCTTCCATCATGGGCTTATCAACCTCTATGGTATTGGGTGTAACAAAACCATTTCGGACTAGGAAGGCGTCTCAATTATCATTTTGCAATTTTAGTTGATGAAACAACAACATTTTTATCAAACCGTGATGAAACAAACTAGAATTTAAATGTTGTCTCTTATACCTTTTCTCCATCTTATACAAGCTTCTCAATAAATAATAGGGTATATTTAACTGAAAGCCGATGAAATTCATCAACAAACGTATGTGATACAGGAAAACAAGACCAAAGTGACCCTCGCATGTCACGAATTGTCTCAGGATTGCTAGCAAACCATGCCACCGAGTTTTCAACAAGGATACAGGCATACCTTTATCACAATAGTTGATTTTCCTAGAGGTGAAGAACAGGCTCCATAATACCTCCTCTACCTTGGTGTTTTTGAACAATTTCTTCCCACTCAGTGGAAGACCCGTCACCTAGCCTAAACAATCCTCAATGAACTCGATATGAATGTCTCCTACCTTGGCTCGGTAGCCATCAAAAGATAGGGCAAATTCTTGGGCATTTTGCAAATTAAAACCCTAAAATTTCTCGAGAAATCTGAGCCATCCTTGACCTTTAAGGTCTTCCCTTGCATCATCACACAGGAGAAGGGTCTGGGAGCCATTGGGCTCAATCCTTACGACTGGGAACATGAGGGTTTGAGAGGTAGATAGAAAACATAGTGAGTATAAAAGGTTTCTGGAACAAAGAATACCAGAGCAAAATCTCAGACCCAAAACTCATCAATATCCTAACACATATGAAAAGAGGTTTTGCAATATAAAATGAAAGGCGTTTTGCAAAATGAATGCCAAGATTACATACAAAACATGAGACTTAGCTATAAATGGTGGGCCTCTCATTGTCATACTACCACCTCCCATAGGGTACAAGCCATGACCAGGTTCATTCAAAATTTATCATTGCGCGACCAGGTGGAGTTGGTTTCTAAAGTTTAGGAGAGGAAATTTTTTGTAAACCAAAGTGTAGTGACAAGAATAGGTCTTACCAAAAGCCACAAAGATATATAGCATATTTTAATTTCAATGGATCCTTGGTGTTTCAAACAACAATTCAAAGCACACTTCACAATCGATGAGCCAGTTTAAAGCAATAAACAAGATGAGCTTCATAGCAGAAAAAAAAGTCTTTATTAAAAAAAAATGTAGAGACATCTACCTTTCATAAACCTTAGATAAAACGGTAATACAATCATAAGTTTTAATTCTTCGTTCTTGCTTTCAGTCATAAACGAAGCATGAAAACAAAGAAAGGAAAACACTAGGAATAACCGAAACATTATATTCAAAGTTTTAAAAATTGCTTATGAAAAGCAATAACCATATGACCCTAGGTAGGCAGCTACATAATTTATTATTTGATGCTTTAAAAGGTGAAAATATGTATTGTTGTCAACAATGGAGACTTGCTGGGAGAAGCAATTATCTCTGTACCACCGACGAGTTCAGGTTATAAATATTTGAATGATTTTAGATCAAGGAACAACTGAAAGACATTTAAGCATCTTGACAATCATTACAAGGTCCAGCTTAAGATATCTTTCGTTAAAAATGAAATCTGGTGACAGACTTCAAAAATGAGAGCCACGATGTTTAAGTTAATGGCTCCAATGCTATTGACAGGGCCACTGCTGCCAGTAGGCGTCCATAGCCTTGGCAGGGATGTCAATTAACCCACTCTGACGCCTCTATCCCGTCCAAGAAATTTCAGTTCAGAATGAAGGATGCTTATGATCAAAATTTATACCTGAGAATTTTCTCTAACCTGACATCGCTTCACTACCAACGAGCTCGTTCAGTACCCTGACGAAGGTGTCTTGGCATTCCACTGCCAACAGACCTGTTAAGTATCCTGGTGGGTTTACAAACACTTCCAACAACTCTTGAGAAATTTTTCACAATGTGATATAAATTTAAAAATATTCATAAGAGCGGGCTGACGCTGAAAATTCCAGTTTTTACAGGACTTGTTATTTTCCATCCTTTTAATTTTTGCTTGCTAACCTTCATCATGGTATGAAAGTAGTTCATTGATGAAACTAATTTTTGAGGACAGGAAAGCATTCTTGAGTTGCTTTCTTAAAAGCAGGGGCAGTGTAAAGAGATTTTTAACAATAGTTGTGTCTGCTCTCAAATGTAAATTGAAACCAAAAATCAATTATGAACAAAAAATCATCTTTAACTAGTCTACGTTTTTAGGAAAACACAGTAGTTGATGCTCTGACAGTCCTTGAAAGTTGTTTTAAGATGAAGCATTATGTTCTCCTTTTTTGAAATAAACCGTAATACAGGCATGTTTGACCTGGAAAGCCAATAAACAAACAACAAAAAAAAATAAAAAGGAAGAAAAAAACGGAAAGCAAAACAAACCAAAATAGAAAAATATGTACAAAAGGTATATCTGGGATTTGTCAGGAGAAATACCTTTTGAGAGCTTGGCCATTCACTGGGAAGGTGTCTGGTTGTTCCTCTAAATTCTGTAGGTGGAAACAACCGGGACCTAGTTTTTCAACGATTAAGAAAGGTCCCAACCACAGGTTTTGGAACTTGGTATGTTCTCCTTTCCCCTCATGAGGTTTATCCCACTTGAGGACAAGATCACCTACCTCAAAATTCATGTAGGTTTATCCCACTTGAGGACAAGATCACCTACCTCAAAATTCATGTCTGAGGCAAAACTTGAATCAACCCATCTTTTGACAATATGTTGATGCTGATCCAGTTTTTGTTTTTCTTGTGCTCTTACCTCTTCTAACTTCAGCAAAGGATTAATCTAACTTTCCAAGGGAGGAAAATCTTCTTCCTGAACTTTCTGCAATATTTGCAGAGAGGGAAGTAGAACATGCGGAGGAATAATTGCTTCCCTTCTGTAAATGAGAAAGAAGGAGGAATTACCAACAACAGTTTTCAGAGTCACCCTATCAGCCCAGATTGCATTGAATAGTGCATTGTGTCAGGTTTTATGGTTTTAGAAAACTGTCCTCTTGATGATCTTGATCAGGTTTTTGTTTTTCGATTATGCTAAACCATTTTCTTGGGGGCAATAGCTGGTAGAATATTTTAGTTTTATCCCTTTTTCTAAAGCCAAGTCACTCATATCGAGGGATGAAAAATAGGAACCATTATTGAAAACCAAACATTCAGGAATACTGAATCGAGTAATGATGTTTGAATTAAGGAAAGATATTACCTGAATGGTGTTTACCACTTTTAATGGTGCAGCCTCGGACCATCTGGCAAAATAGTATGTCGTTGTAATGATGTATTTATGTTGCTACGAGGAGGTGGGGTTAAATGGGCCAATGATGTCAAGACCCCATTGATAAAAAGGGAAATCCACTAAGACAGGCTACAGCGGGAATGCTACCTTCTATACTTGTCCATAAGCCTTTTGGCAGATTACGCATTTGCAACATAATGTATGGGCATCTTTGAATAGCGTGGGCCAATAGTAACCTTCCCTTAATATTTTGTGAGCAGTAGTGTCTCCACCGAAGTTCCCACCAGCTTCTCCTGCATGCAACTCAGATAACACTTTATCTGCTTCATCTCTTTCCAGACAACGCATAATGATTTCATCAAAAATTTTGCAAAATAATATACCATTCACCAGCTGGAAAGGTGCATATTTTAGTCTTAATGTTCTTCTCTTTTTTGGATCAAGATGATGAGGAGCTGAATCGTGTGTTAGATAAAACTTAATGTCATCAAACCAAGAATTGGCAGGATCTTGTGCACAACATATTTGACTTTGATTATGTTGATCTTCAGTTAACACATCAATTTGACTTTGTTGTTCTTCAACTGAATCAACGACTAATTTACATAGACCTTGGCCTCTAACAATTTGTGTAGGGGTGATATCGAGGTCATACTCTTGTAAGGATGTGATCCAGTTTTCTTGTTTTTCACCCAGCTCTTTCTGTACTAACAAATTTTTGACAGCAGGGTAAGACACAATGACTTTAGTTCTAGATTTCAGTAGATATGATCGAAAATGTTTTACCGCTTTAAAAGCAGCATATGCCTGTTGATCAACAACTAGATAATTAACCTCTAATCCCTTGAATGCTGAGCTCATAAAGGCAATGATAATTTTGTTTTTTTCATCATTCTTTTGGGTTAGCACAGCGGCATAAGATCGATCAGAGGCGAACGTGTAAAGACTAAAATCTTGTGAAAAGTTAGGGCTCATTAGGGATGGAGCCTCCACTATGGATTTTTTTATTTAGTCAAAAGCTTGACTTTCTTATAGTCCCCAATGGTATTGTACATCCTTTTTTATTAAGTTTTGCAATGGCCTCACCATTTCCGAGAAACTTGGGACAAACCTTCTAACCAATATTATTTGACCTAGAAAAGATTGCATAGATTTTTTAGAAGAGGGGAGAGGAAGCTTTGAAATGACTTGAGTTATTTTGGGATCAATGATCATCCCTTCATTGAATACTATGAATCCGAGCAGCTTTCCTTGTTCCACTGCAAAGATAGATTTTTTAAGATTTAGAGAGATGTCGTACTTACAGCATCATTGTAAAACAGATTTCAGATGGGCTAAATGATCTCCCTTATTTTTGGAGAAAACAGTGACATCATCTAGATAGATGACGGGTGCGCGACCCTACTCTCAACAGTTGGTCGCCCCACTAGGACCTTCTCGCTCCACGGCCCGAAGAGTCGATGCTCTTCCAACTCCTACTCGGGAGT
>CBVK0100485910.1:0-18065 GCA_900067695.1 Picea abies
TATCAAATATTCTTTCTTCTATCAGTGCCCTAGTTTTCAAGCTAGGACAAGTCTGATCAAACATACCTAGATTCATACTCTAGAAACAAAAATTTCCACTTATCTTACTTCTACAAAGCACAAATCTTACAGGTCTTACCTCTTTAGTCTCACTTTCACCTTTATTAGGGCACAAAGCTCCCAGATCTGACCTCTTGGCATAGAGCTCCATAGATCAAGTAGTGTTGCGTATTAGGGCAACATTTCTATGCATAGAGATTTTCTCTTTTTTAGTTCAGATCTTCGCACAAAGCTCATTTTTCCTCAGTTCCTAGCAATCACATTTTCAGGTCAGATCTTTCCACAAAGCTTCTTCTTCCTCAGTTCCCAACAATCACAGTTTCAGGCCCCAGCAACAGAACCATTTGTTGGCACAGGGGAAGAACCAGGGTTCAATGCTACAAAAAGGCACCAACATAACCCTAACTACTAGCCTTTTTGGCAACATCTGCGAAGCAGATGAAGTCTCACCTGAGGTAGAGGCAGGGGTGGTTGTAGGACTCATATGTCTGCAACCTTAATTGGGACACAGATTTGTTATTCTAACACTTAACATAGCACTCAACAGTTAACATTCATCAATATCTAGTCTTAGTTACAGTGTAGTTAAACCCTAATTACAGAGTATCACCATATTTATTCATATATAAGGTATTTAAGCACTAAGAATATGTACATAAGTTATATCTAACATCCATCCATATTATTAAGCACTAAGCATCAAAAAATCATTCATCTATATTAAATCACTAAGCAAGAAAACACATAAACACATCAATACATCTCACAAAGCATAGCAACACAACATGTATGTGGTTCACCCCAACCCTAGGGCTACGTCCACCAACTCTTCTCTTATTTATTATCTTTGGTCAAGATTCTTAAAGGAACCTAACATCCAAGTTCTACTCCGCAGAAGACATGAGATATGTGCACACTCCGCCAGATCCTCCTTCTTCTAGCTAGGGTATAGCACCAAGCCTTCACACAGTCTGTTACAGTTAATTGCACTAGCCTTGCAAGCCTCACATAGTATGCACAAAGCACTTACAACTCTTGATCAAATAGATCAAAATCTATCACTTAGCACACCGAACTACTAGGTCTCTCTTTCTTACACCACCTAGCTACTTATTTATCCATTACAAAATAAGCCTAAACATGGGTAAACCCATGGGCCAACATCCCATGCCTATTACATAATCCTAAATCCCAAAAAGGGCCCTAAAAGGGGCTGAGCTCCCGTGATCTCTTCTTCGTCTTGTGCTCCACCTTCGACAGCTTTTTGAAGTCCCAAAATTAGGTCAAACATGACCAAGAATCCTCAAAACTTGGTCAAGGGCTAATAAGGCTCTTAAGAGTTTTCATATTTTTGAACCAGACTGAGATTCAAGAACAGAGTCCATGCATCTCTCCCAACTTGTATTTTTTGGTTATGGCCATTTTCCACCATTCCTTTCTACCCAAAATGATCCTCCAGAGTAGTTTGGCTCCCATAGCTATATTGGTCACTTCATGATCTATGATTCTAAATCCCCCACTATTTTTAGGTGAGGACACTATATTCCAGTTTACTAGATGATTTTTTTTGGAATTGGACTTTGCCCCTTGCCATAGGAATTTGCAAATGAGTTGGGCCATGTATTTCAAGGCACCCTTTGGCACCAGGAGGGAAGAGAACTGGAAGAGTGGGAGGGAGGATAGAAATAATTTTATCAAAACCACCCACCCAGCTAGGTTGAGCCACCTTATCGCCTAGGACTCCATATTATCTTTGAATTTTTGGGGGTTGAGGTGCCAATACTCTCCAGGTTACGATTTTAAGCAAGGAGGGATACCGAGGTATTTAAAATTTTTCCATTCATTTGAAATGGAAAAAACTAGGATTTGAGAAATACGTAATCTGCTAATAGTTGAAAAATTCCACACATATATTTGACATTTGGATTTATTCAAGATCCCACCCAATGCTAAAAGAAATATGTCCAAAACTTTATTGATTCTTCTTGCCATGATTTTTGAAGCTCCACTCAAGAGGACCGTGTCATCTGCAAATTGCGTGTGATTTATTTGTTTTATGCCTTGAGCTATTTTGAGTCCTGGGATTGTTCCATTGGTGCATTCTCACTCTGGTATTCATTTGAGAGATCCTACCATGATCAAATATAAGAGTGGGTATAGGGGAAATCCATGTCTTAGACCTCTGGAATATCTAGAGAAGGGGGTTGGTTGCCCATTTAAAAGAGGGGCAATCCAAGGAGAAGTAATACAGGAGCTCATCCAGGATAAAAACTCTTGATTGAACCCAAAATTCTACATCACTTTGAAAAGGAAGTTGTTTCAAACACATTTTCCATATCCAATTTAATTTCCATACCTGATTCCCCATGAATATTACTTGAGTGAATTTCTTCTTGCACCACGTTAAAGTTATCCCAAATTTTCCTACTAGTCACAAATCCTCCCTGGTTGGGAAGAATTAGAGATCTAAGAAAAGGAGTCATCATGTTAGCAATAATTTTAGCCATGATTTCATAGGAAACATTATGAAGAGAGATATTTCTAAATCTATCTAGGCATGATGCTCCAGGTTCTTTCAGAATGAGCACTAAAAAGGAGGAGTTGGTGGCTCCTCCCATTTTGTTTTATTTATGCACATATCTGATCATTCTAATGAAGTACAGCTTGATTATGTGCTAGAACTTTTTGTATCAATGGAGAGTGAATCCATCCAGTCGCTTTATCTTCATTGAATTGATTGATTTCTTTTAGGATTTCTTTTTCTTCAATTTGATGGTTGAGTTTGTGATTGTCTTCTTCAGAGATTTTTCTTGGAATATGGTTGAGGAGAGAGTATTTTGAGACTTCCTTTGATCCTATATCTGAAGTATATAGCTTGATAAAGTGGTTGGAGGTTTTATTCTTGATTTGGTCAAACTCCTTTATGATTTCACCCATCTGAGTTTTGATTTCTGATATTGGATTTGCCCAATGTCTATTTTTTGTTTGTCTATGAAAGAAGGAGGTATTTTGATCACATTCTTTCAGCCATAGGCTTCTAGATTTTAATCTCCATGTGATTTATTCTTATTTTAATGCTTAAATGTACTATTTGTACATCTTTTTTTCTAGCATTATATGGCTTTGCTGGACTTCTTTTGTCTCCATTTCTCCTTAAATTTTTTCTAGTTGGATATTTTTTTTATTTAATTGTGTTTTGAATTGATCTCGAAGAAGTTTTTTCCCAGGATTTAAGTGTCTCTTTCACCATATTCAAATTTATCTTCTTGATGAAGACTAGAGAGCCAATGATCGATTGGTTCCAAACTCTCTATATAGAGGGATAAACATCCAGAAAATCCATCCACAAGGGGTTGAATATAAAGGGAATAGGGCCCCAATTTTTTTGCGATTCAAAAGCTAGAGAGATAGGTTGATAATCCGATCCTACCCACAGAAGGATCATTGAGGAGGATTTGTCTGGAAGATCAAGAAAGGAGATGCTTATTAGAAATGATCAAGTCTGGCCACAATGTGGCCTGAGCCTACTATTTTGTTTTTCCAGGTATATAGACCTCTGAAGGGAGAAACATTGAAGAGATCTAGATCCGATATTAGTTCATCCATTTTTTTTCTGAATTGATCCCTCACTATGGATCCCCCTCGATTTTATTTTAACCCTCTTGTGGTATTAAAATCCCCAAAAATAATCATATTTTTGGGGGGGATTATCGTTGTCTAGGTCTAGAAGGGAGCTCCATCACCTAGCTTTTTCTAGGTAGTTATTTGGGATATAAACATTGATTATTGAGTATATCATACATGTGGATTTCTTAGTTAGAGAGGCCATCATCCAGAACTAAGACTGTAGGTGCTCCTATATCTTGAATTCATCTGCGTTCCAAATTGTACAAATCCCTCCTGAAGCACCTCTCAAGCCAATTGCTTTTCCTTCACCATTTTTCCAATTTTTTTTTATTTCTTGGAGGATTTCTAGATCCCTCATTTTTGTCTCCTAGATTAGAAGAATTGAATGGTTTTCTATTTTTATTATCTTTCAAACTTATTATTTTTTATCCCTTCTCCCTAGTCCTCTACAATTCTAGGAGACAAATTTCATCATTTATTAGAGGGTTCCCCCCACCCCCACTTTACAGGGTTTATAGGTTGCTCCCTTGTGATGGGTGGATTTATTTTTACCTAATTTACTCTCTTTCCTTAGCATTTCCTCTAGAGTTTTTTGAATTCCTAATTCCTTCTCCCAATTAGAATTCGTTTCCCATTTATTTTTGTTATATTTTCTTCCTTCTTTTTTTATTGTGGCTGGATGGGTGACCTCTAAGTATGAGTCTCTATCATAAGTTTTATGTCTTTCTTCCTATGCAAAAATAGGGATCTATGGAGGAGGGTTCGAAACATATTTTTTTGTGTTTTCCCCACTTGATATCAAGATTTATTTCTCTTTTCCTTTTCCAATTTCTTCTTTTGTTTCTTCTTTCCTCCTTTTTCCATTTTCTTCCTGAGTTTCCCTAAGGTCTTCCATGTTATCTTCTAGTGGGAGTCTGGCATACCTATTGTGACTTGATTCTCCTTTCTGGGAGGATCTTGGAGGTCTTTCTCGTGGATCTGTTTATTTTTTTCCTTTCCCTTGTGGAGGATTCATGGAATCCTCTTTCCCATTAGTTTTTTTTCTTTTTGATTGTTTCCATTGTTCTTGTTTTGAATATTGTGCCTGGGATTCTTTGGCTTGTGTGGATTTTTTTTTGAAATTCCAATATTCATGACATGCTTTTCATTTTAATGGGATTTTCTCATAATAAGCCTATTGCACATAATGCTTTTCATTTTAATGGGATTTTCTCATAATAAGCCTATTGCACATAATACCTATTATCCACAGTCAACTGGATTACTTTTGGGAGTCCTTTTTCCAGATCCACTTCCACACAGAGTCTTGCACAAGCTTGAAGCCCTTCCTTTGGTTCAACATGATCAATTTATTTTCCCAATGAGTTACCTATGTTTCTCAGGGTTTCATCATCCCAACGAGTTACCTATGTTTCTCAGGGTTTCATCATCCCAACGGTGAAGAGGGAGGAAAGGTAACCTTACTCGGACAGGGAATGTTGAAGGAATATCATTTTTTGGACTAAATTCTAGGGTCCATTTATTGAGATGCATTCCTATTACACCCATGAAATAAGGTCCACTATGGAAAATCAAATCCCTATCTTCTTTTTTTTCAAATAGGAAAGCGAAGAAACCCTTACTACAAAAGGCCACAGACATCTGTCCCTGGATTAGTTTTTTCTAGTTTAACTCTAGCCAATGATGGATGTCTTTGGGAGAGGGCCATAACCCAGTGAAATTACCTATCAATCCATTTTCTACCAGTATCAAAGCTAGCGATTGGGACGAATAAGGGTGAACAACCACTTTAGGAATCTCTGTCATTTTTTTATAAATCTGGAGGGAGTTACCATATGGACCTTTTCATAGGAGGATATCAGTGCATGGAAGGTATGGAGGTCCAAAGATGAAGAACTAGGGGGTGATGTATTTATTATTAATAATGATCAAACATTACATTTCCTAGGAACACTAGCCTCTTTCAAATGTTTGGGAACTCTATTCTTTCATGGATTAAAAAAATACATTATTTAATACGGGCTCAAAACCTGTGGTGTTACACCGGAGCTTCGGCCTCAGTGGCACAAGTGTTTTTTCATAGAGACTAACTACCACCAAGGATGGATGACGCACCACCAGTACAAGTACCAGCCAATGGAAAATACTCATTATCAATAGCACCAGTTCCAACTAGTGTAAGGAGTGAAGAATATATACTCGGGGAGATTTATAGCTTAAATTTTATGGACCATGACATCATTGATGCAAAAAAATTACCGAAGTTGGACATGGATAAATATTTGTACACTAGGAGAATCCTAGGCATAAGATCAATCCTGGTAGATCCACAGGAGTGGGTGTTAAGGTTGGAGAAGGCATGTATAATGAACTTGTTAGAAATTCCACATTTCGGAATACGAAAATTAATGCATGAGTGAAGGTATTCCTAAGTTGTGTTCATGGGAGGACACTCTGGCTTAATCCCTCAATATCAATCGATAATGTAATGATTACATGCTGGAAAATAATGTAATGATTAAGCATTGGAAAATATCAATGATTAAGTTGTGTTCATGGGAGGACACTCTGGCTTAATCCCACAAGGACTAACAAAAGTTGGAAAATATCTGAGCCTGTTGTTCAACAAGGTGGGAGAGAGATCCCTCTCTGAGTTGATGAAATAAAAATTCCATACGTTTAGCGGAAAGAGGAGTCTGGATGTGAAAATCATCAATGATAAAAATGTGAGGTTTGCAACATAGGTATTGGCCTCCAAGATGGTATGAAAATGTCACAAATATGAAGTACCAGTTTCATTCATTGCAGCAATATCGAAGTGTGTGGAAGGGGTCTAGATGAACTGGTCCACCTTCTTGGTGAACTAGTTTTTACAAGATTACACGGAGGCCCAGGAAAGGGCACAAAATTCCATTACATGTGGTTATTGATATTCATTGCGTTGATCGGGTGGAAAGAACTAGGGTATTACCAGTACATGTGCACATCAGGGAGAGGTAATGTGGCTAGGAGGTATGCCAATTTATGGCACACAACAATTAAAAGAAGAAAAAATGATAGTAATACCACATTGTTTTTCTACTTGGAAAATATCACACATTTAGTTGGGTGCACATGACCCATATCATCCAAAATGGTAGCAGCATATAAGGATATCGTTTGGTTTAGATAATGCATGCACCATATGCATGTGCAAGCCAAGAAGGGTTTAGTGTGCCAATGGTTTCCAACTATTTACAGGTTGACAATAGAGGAAGTGAGCTTGATAGTCAATGATTGGGAAGAAGACTAGAAAATCCCAGTTGAGAAAATAGGGCACTCAGACGAGGGAGAAGAGAAAAACAAAAGTTATGAGGATCCAGAAGATGACCAAAATAATGGCACATGAGATCATCCTGGGCCAAATACAATAGAGGATCAACATCCAATCCTAACAATAGGGATAGAAAGGAAGGATACAGGGAAAGAACCCATAGGGGGGTGTACAAGAAGGACAAATCACATCAAGAGACCCCAATGTATGAGTTAGTTGATGATGATATGGATAATATTAGTTACCAGGTCTGGGATGTTGCAGAGGAGATAATGGAGGATCAATAAGGAATAAAGTAGAACAACAATAAAAAGTGCAGGAATGGTTGGCCACACTCCAGCTGATGTTGGAAGAATCAATCATCATGAAAGAACATAGGTCTAGGGAAGGACCATCCATGGTGCTAAAGAGAGAAGCAGAAAGTGTGCAGCCATACCTGACACAGATAATAGTAGGGAATATAAATTTATAGATTGAGATAGATGCATTGGAGTTTCCAATGGGTGAGCTACAGGATCACATAAAATCATTGGGATATCTCAATATAGTCGTATCAAGGATGCCCATGAAAAGACTACAACACTTGCAAGAAGGATCGTTGCAAGAAATGAAAAACGGAGGAGAGGAACAACACAAATAGATGGAAAGAGTAAGGGACAAAAGATCCCAATTACATGAACAATATGACATGACACTTCAAAAAAAGAGGGAAGTTGAAGGCAGAGTAGAATAATTTCTGAAGAATAAATATGGGGGTGAGTAGAGGGCCAAGAAATCATTAAAGGAAAAGGATGAGGCTGAAGGGATAGTGTAGAGAACACTATAATTTGTCCATAAACTATATTAAGAAACCCCAGAATTCCCCATAGTAGTAGAAGCTACTATGGAGGAGAAAGTTTTGAAAATTGGGGATGTCATTAAGGGATTTCATGAGAAGATTGCAGATTGATTTTGTGAGCTTGCCAGGAACACCATTGGAAATTCATGAAGGCATGGAGAGAATGGTGAAGATAGCAGTTGCGAATATTAAGAGAGTAGAAGGATAATGTGCCAAACTTTGTGAGGAGAGTGCATAGATATGGGTATCAAGCTTCGTAGAAGATAATGACATGTCCACAAGCAGAGTCGATGACATCCATTTTGTCTTAAAGGCAGTCATACATGGAGGTCAAAAATATGAGGGATCAACAAAATATCCCTCAATAGAGACTGGGACCACTACATGAAGAAACATTGAAGGTAATTAGGGATTTGGCCAATATGCAGGGTAAGGTTAAGTAGGCAGTGATTGAATAAGAGGATAAAATTAAAAACTTGACCATGCATGGGGCAGAGGAGATAGAAGAAAAATATTCCGTTCTCATCAGATATGTGGAGGTAGCTAAGGATGCCTCTCAAAAAATCATTTTGGAATGGATGAGTAGGAAATAGGCCTGAGTGGCTCAGGATGACCGATAGGTGAGTGTTGGGGGCCTCTTGTACAAGAAGTTTTGGAAACATTTTTTTTATTTTTGATACAGTTTTGGGAAACATAATAAGTATAGGAAAGTGCATGGAAGAATAAGGAAAGCTAGGGAGTGCACAAATAAGGTGCATCTAGGAGGACAATGCGCAGAAGGAGGAAAGTGTGTAGAAGGAAGACAAGGTGCATACATGAGAATAAAGAAAATAGAAGAATAAATCTGATAGAGGATAAAATAAGAGAATAAAGTGAGAGAATAAATAATGACTAAAGGATGATATCCCGACATTCCATAAATAGAATAATATAAAAAAGAAACATGCATAAGGAAAATCATCACGAACAACCAATTAGCTAAGGGAAGTATGCATTGTAATGGGGTATTTTTGGGATGAACAGATTAGTGATTTTAGCCCTAGATTTCTTCATAAATATGTATTAGGATGGGAAAATGGGGTTCCTCAATTCCTCTCTCACAAGTTATGGTACATTTTTAGGGGTTCCTCCATATGATTGGGTTCCAAATTTTTAGAATGTAACAGTCTGTTGATGAGAAGAAACAATAAAGGAATGCTAAAGAGATGATACAAAATATTGAGTCGTCTGTCTTTTATATGTTTAATTATGAATTCTATCTAAATGCATTGTAGAATATATTTGTCTTAAGATTAAACATAGTGTAATTTTCATAGCTGTTACAACAATGAAGTATACATGAATCAGGAATATCATGATAGTATGAATCTTAATCACTAATTAGTTAATAAGAAACAAGAACAAAATCTCGTGCACAAAAATTATAAGGAAGACTGGACAATATGGCCACCTCCCATTCCTTCAATACTACAGAAGCTTATTCCTCATAGTCCCAATAGATACCTTGGGTGAGATTTCATTTGTGTAAGCAAGTGATGCCAAATGGGCTGGTGTCTGGTGCTTTTTGTTGGTTAAATATAACTCTAACCTAGGGTCTTACAACCTGTGCACAATGTCAAATATGCATAACAAGCATCCTCAACATGTCATCTAGCACTATGTTTAGCCTCTCGGTATGATCATTTCTTTGAGGATGGTAGGTTGTGATAAATGTTGAATGTGTTCCCAAACCTAAAAACAAGATTTCCCAAAAGATTGAGGTGAATTTAGCATCTATGGGAAAGATTATGGTCTTGGGTAGACCATGAAATATGAAAATTTTCTTCATGAAGATGTTATCAACATCTATGGCCTTAAAATTAGATTTTATAGGAATGAAGTAAGTTTCCTTGCTTATCTTATCCACTAATACCATGATTTCATCATGTTTCTTAACTGTCCTTGGAAACTCGATAATTAAATCCATTGAAATAGTCTCCCATATCCATTATGGAATTGGTAATGGTGGAAATAATCCTGCAATATGTTTATTCTCAACTTTCACTTGTTGACATTCCAAACACTTGGCAATGTATTCTTCAATGCATGGTATCATTCTAGGCCAATAATATACTTGTCTTACTATTGTTACCATTTTCTGGTAACCAGTATGACCTACATAAGGTCTCCTATGGAATTCATCCATGATCAAGTGCCTCAACTTTGTTGAACTAGGGACATATAGCCTATTGTTGTACAACATCAAATTATCATCCCCAAGATTATATCCTTCATATTTTCTCTCTCTGGAATCTTACTACAACCATTCTTTCACTTGATTAAAGAACTCATCTTCTTGTGAGAGGGTTTTGATCCTTTGCTAGATTTCATACTCTCTCACACTTTCTACTGCTGAGTGTATTTACTACACACTCTGACTGAGTGCATCTTCCACTCTATTCACCTTTCCTTGTATGTGTTTGATTTCAAAATCAAACTTGTTGATCAGTGCCATCCATCGGGATTGTTTAGAGTTTAACATTGACTAGTCAAACAAATATTTCATACCTCAATGGTTTTTCATCAAGAAAAATCTTACTCTGAGTAGTTAATGCCTCCACATATTCAACACATGCACAATTGTTGCAAGCTCCAGATCATGAGGGACACACATTTTTTCATGCTTATTTAATTTTCGTAATTCATAGTTGATCACTTGTACCTCCTGCGTAAGGA
Source organism: Picea abies (assembly GCA_900067695.1). Taxonomy (NCBI): domain Eukaryota; kingdom Viridiplantae; phylum Streptophyta; class Pinopsida; order Pinales; family Pinaceae; genus Picea; species Picea abies. The sequence continues at coordinate 10,554 of CBVK0100485910.1, forward strand.
CTCCAATGATTCCTTTTTTGCAAGAATCATTACAAACCAATAAATCCTTTTGAGGGTACGCAATATTCAAAATAGGGGAATTTTTCAAAAGGTGGTTCAGTTGTTGAAAGTTGGCTTCACACTCTGCTAACCATATAAACGTTTTTCCTTTTTCATTGTAATGAGGTAATGTGATGACCAATCTTGGAAAATCCCCTTATAAAACTCCTATAGTACCCATATAATCCCACAAAATACCTTAACTCTGTTACATTTCTAGGGGAAAGACAATCCAATATTTCCTTGATCTTTTCAGGATCTACTGCCACTCCTTCTACTGAGATGGTGTGGCCTAAATACTATATTTATTTCTAAAAGAAATCACACTTGTTGAAATTGAAATATATATGGTGATCCCTAAACACTTGTAGAACCATATTGATATTATCTTCATTCTCTTATTAAGTCTTGGAATACACCAAAATATCATCCACAAATGCCAAGACAAACTTATATAAATATTTCCTGAGAACACTATTCATCAAGCACAAGAATGTGGTTGTTGCATTAGTAAATCTTAATGGAACCACCAAGAATTCATAGTGTCCATAACTTGTTCTAAATGTTTTCTTGTGTATGTCCTCATCTCTAATTCTAACTTGGTCATATCTTGATTTCAAATTGATCTTTGGGAAAACCACAACTCCCTTGAGCTGGTCAAAGAGATCATCGATATTAGGAAGGGAATATTTATTCTTGATGTTCATCTTGTTCAAATACATGTAGTCAATACATAATATCAATGTACCATACTTCTCCTATTGTAACATTTATCCAACATCTCCTTCAGTTATACTTTCAGCTACACTAATTCTTGTGTGCTCATCCTATAAGGTACTTTTGATGTTGGTACTACTCCAGGAACAAGATCTATTGAAAAATAAATATCTCTCTTGGGAGGTAGTCCAGACACCTCTTCTATAAATACATCCTTAAACTCCCACAACACAAGGTGATATTTAGCCTTAAACTCCTTGCCTTATGTTGAGTTAATTACTTTTATCTCATATAAGGGGCATCCATTTCCGTTGAATTTATTAAGCTCCAATTTTGATATTTTCTTAACTCAAACTGGATTTCGAATGACTTACCATACTCTTGCATTTCCCTCTTCATCTTTGCATTCCAAGGTTTTCTCATAACTATTCAATTTTTCCTTGTGAGTCAAATACCTAACAGAACATCATATGATCCCAAAAGTAGGATATTCATGGCTACTTTTATATGAAGTCCACTCATCTCAAATGGACATGCCTCTATCATTTCTACCACTTTTCTCTTAGTTATTTTGGCTAATTGAACCAACCATTTCTTTCCATGATTCTTCCTCTATAAGGAACATGCCTCAACAAATTGAGGTGAAACATAACTAAGATTATATCTAGGATCAATTAAAATAGAATTAGGGTTCTTGGAAATTATACCTTCCAACTCCACCACTGAAGCTTGGTAGTCTTCTTAGGGATTCTCCACAGCTACATATATCCTGGGCATGCTTCTAGAAACATCATTAGCAGTAGAAGCTTCCTTCACATAGTAATATTTATTATTGTCTTGTTGGATATGAGGAAAATCCGTCAACATGTGCAGTTCTCCACAAACCTATCAGTGTAGAGGTCCTTTCTTTGGTTCCTATACTCTTTCTCTTTCCCACTTTTCTGGCCTATTTCCACTCTAAGATGGAATTTTTTTTTTATGCATACTTTTTCTTGGTTGACCCAATTGTTCATCCTTCTTCAGATTCTTATAACGAAATTATTTAAACACCTTCTTCTAGAATCCACTCTTATCATTTCTTTTACAATCTTTAGAAGGATATTGCTTATGTTTAGACTTATCACATAAAAACTTATCCTTCCTTATCAAATTCAATTATGTCATGACGGGACTATGGAAATCCACTGAGAAAACGTTGTATCCTTGATTTCCCATATTTGAGGTAAGGAAGATACCTCAACAGCTCCAAAAATATTTTGGCATAGGCATCCATAGTAAGTTGTCCCAACTTATGCTCATGGAATTCCTTTATTTTTTCATCGTAATACTTCTCTAATAGTTATTCCTTTCTGAAGTGCTTTTCAAAATGCTTCTAGGTCATTTTTATTTCCTTCAGTCCTTTGACTTCCTTTAGTTCTTCCCACCATATGAAAGATCCTCCATTCAAATTGAAGATGGAAATATTCACTTTTGTATTGTCCAAGTAATTATGTACCCTAAAAATACTTATTCAAACCTAGGAACCAAGCCTCGAATTCTAATCCCTTATCGATTTCCCCATCGAAGGTAGAAGGATGAGATTTCTCAAATTCTTCAATTAGAGAAATTTATGAATGCCTCTTCCTTTTATTTTTAGGGACACTCGATCTAGTGTCACTGCTAGAAAAATCCTCGAAATATATCTTTCTCCTGGATGACTCTATGTAAATACTTACACCATGTTTGGGGCTTTTTATCACAAGGGTGAGAAAAAAGAGACCCCTTTGATTTCCTTGGTAAGCCAAAAAATAAACACATAACAATGTTTAGTAGGTTAGTGAACCCACAAACTATGAAAAAATAAATAAAGGGCAACAAGAAATGATAAACAAAGAGGACTAAACTAAACAAACATTAACAAAGGATGCATGGAATTTGACACAAAGAGTGGTTACCCAATAGAGAATGGTATTTGAAATTGAGATTACCAAGAGGAGAACTTTGGGATTTATGAATCCCCTATTCCTCCTAGGGAGGGATCTTGAATCCATCAAAGTAGATCTATTACTCTCCTATTTTGAATTACAATGGTGAAGAACTCTATGGCAAGGATTCCCAAGAGGTGAAAATATTTCCCTATGCTATACTTGCCAAAGCTATTCTTAAGAGAACAAATGGCTTCTCTAAGGGTATTTGAAAACCATAAAAATGCTATGAAATTCTTCTTTTTTTGCATATAATGGCCATCTGCAATATTCCATATATATGATAGAATGTAGAATATAAATATTTAGCAAGCAATGGCAGAACAACAATGATATATCCAAAAAAATATCATAATAATGCCATAATAACACCAGAAATAACACCTTTATTAATGATAGAAATGTTCACTTGCCTATTTGAGGGGGTAACCTTCAACAAGGTAGAGATCTATTACAATAATATCCAAGAAAAAAAATATACAATGCCTCATACTCTTGTTTATACTAATTCTACCTTCTAAGGAAACATCTAGAGGAATAATTTCTATAAGCGGAAGTTTCTATTAGGTCTTCTTACATTGACTTATTGTCTTTTATTTATTAGTCATTATTAACTAAATTCTACCTTTAGTAGATAGAAAAAAATATTCTACTAACTAATGACCCATGGAGAGGGGTTAGGATCGGATCCTAACATTCCCTCCCCCTTCAAAATAAGCCTTTTCTTCAAGGTTGCAGGTGCATAAATTGTTAGAGTATGGTTGTTGGTTCCCAGGTTGAATCCTCTACTGATGTGTCCTTATACTTGATCAAAACTTCCTTGATAGTTGTACTATGCAATTGACGTTCATAGCGATTGAGGACTAATTATGGTCAGAGCCAAAGGGAGCCTTCTTCATCTAATTTTGAAAGGATGGTTTGGACCCTGCAATTTTGTCCCACCACTTTCTTCAGACAGGAAACATGGAACATCGGATGGATTTTTGAAGTAGCAGGAAGGGCCAATTTGTAGGCCACTGAACCAATACACTTGATGATATGGCAGGGCCCATAAAACTTGGGTTCCAACTTGTAATGTCCCTAGGCTTTGAGAGATGTTTTCATCTAAGGTTGGAGCAAAAGAAACACATGTATGCCTTATTGAAAAACCCTTTATAAATGATGTTGGTCCACCTGTTGATTCATGCAATTTTGTGCCATGTGGAGGTTATCCTTCAGAGCCGCTAGGGTGGTTATGCAAACTTGCAACATTGTATCAATAGATTGGACCTTTGATGTGCCTGGAAAATAAGTAGTGACTATAGGTGGGTTTTGGCAATGAATTTCTTCATATGGGGTCATTTTAGTGGTTGTATGATAGGAATTATTGTACCACCATTCATACAAGGGGAGTCATTGCACCCACTACTGTTGTTTGTTCGATGAAGAATACCACAAGTGTGTTTCCAAACATTTTTTGACCACTTTTGTTTGTTCGTTAGATTAGAAGTAATGGGTTGTGCTCATGTTCATTTTTATGCCCTGTAATTTAAATAACTCTTGCCAAAATGTGTCGGTGAAATTTGGGTCATGATCAAACATAATAGAGGTGGGCATGCCATGTAACTTGAAAATATTATCAAGGAAAACTTGTGCTACTAGTTCTGGTGTGAAAGGGTGTGGTAATGCAAAAAAATGAACATGCTTTGAGAGGAGATCAACCACCACCATGATGATGTACTTTTTCTCAAGTTTAGGAAGGCCCAATATAAAATCCATGGAGATTTATGTCCACATAGAAGCTCAAATGTGTATGGTTTGTAGGGAATCTGGAGACTTGATAGTTTCACCTTTATTACATTGGCACACCTCACATTCTGTCATAAAGTGAAGGATAACCTTCTTCATTCCTACCTAGAAAGAAGAACATCGAGCACAAGCATATGTCTTTTGGAACCCCGAGTGACCCACAATATCTGATGAGTGCAACTCATTTAAGAGCCTCATATTGATTACTAAAGAGGGTGATAGAACTAGGCGATCCTTATATCTAAGAATATTTTCCTGCCAAGTGTATCTAATGGGAGGATTAGGGTCCGCCTGAAGGCATTGAATTAACTTGGATATAGTTGGGTGTGTTATCCACTCTTGGAGTACTTCATCAATCCAATCAGGGACTAGTAAGGATAAGGAAAATAGGGAGCCATCCTCCTCATGTTGTCTTGACAATGCATCAACTACTATATTATATTTTCCCTTTTTGTATATGATTTCATAATCATAACCCTACATTTTGGTTAGCCACTTAATTTGTTCTGGGGAGGATAGTGATTGCTCCAAAAAATATTTTAGTCCATGGTGATCTATTTTGATCTGAAAACGACGTCCCAATAGATATGGACTCCATGTGTCCACTGCATGGAGAATGATCATAAATTTTTTTTCATACATATAGCTACCCAGATTGCGACCACTCAATGCTTGGATGGTAAAGGCCAAAGGTCAACCATATTGTGTGAGCATTGCATATATACCATTTCCAGAAGCATCTGATTCCACCACAAAGTTTTTTTTGAAGTCAATAGTTGATAGGAAATGAGTAGTGCACATGGCACTCTTTAATTCTCTGAAGTCTTTCTCAGCAACAAGTGTCCAATGAAATGCAATCTTCTTAAGGAGGTCAGTCAAGGGCTTAGCAATTTTTCCATAATGGTGCAAAAATTTCCTATAATATCCTATGAGACCAAGAAAACCTCTTAGGTGTTTTAAGGTCATGGGTTGCATCCACTCTTGCATAGATTGTATTTTTTGGGGGTCCACTTTTACCCCTTCATGACCAACAATGCGTCCCAAGTATTCCACTTCGTTGGCTCCAAATTAACAATTCATATTTTTGACAAACATTTGGTTTTCCTGCAGCAAGTGAAGGAATTTTTCCACATGAAGAAGGTGGATATCCCAAGTGTGATTGTAAATGAGGATGTCATCAAAGAAAACCAATAAATTTTTTGAAGGTAAGGTTTCAATATTTTATTCATGAGACTTTGAAAGGTGGATGGGGCATTGCAAAGGCCAAAGTGCATGCCCAAGAATTCATAATGTCCTTCATGATTTCTGAAAGTAGTCTTAGGAATATATTACTCCTTCATTCGCATCTGGTGATAGTTGGAGCGAAGGTCTAATTTGGTGAATACACAAGCACCTTAGAGTTCATACAAAATATCATCAATGATAGGAATGAGAAACTTATCTTTGATGGTCAGTTTATTCAGGGCATGAAAATTAGGGCACATGTGCCAAGTACCTGATTTGTTTAAGAACATTACCACTGGTGAAGAATATGGGATGGTACTAGGGAGAATTACCCATGCCTCCATTAATTCTTGTACCATCTTTTCTATTTCATTTTTTTGATAAAATGGATATATGTATGGATGTACATTAGCAGGGTGACTGGCGGGAAGGAGAGGGATGCTATGATCATGATCTCCCCTAGAAGAAGGTAAGGTTGTGGGAACCTCAAAGACCTTGGGTTACTTTTCCAATATGAGTTGCAGGCTAGGAGGAACTACCTGAGAGGCATGTTCAATGAACTAGATGGAATTAAATTGAGAAATCACACCATGGTGGAATTTATTCAATAGTTTTTCCATCCTATAAGAGATGTCGATTTCAAGAGAGCTCGCTTGGAGACATCATAGGGCATATGGGTGAGCATCTTGGGTGAAGATCATATATAATTATTGATAACCCATTTTGATTGGCCCCATAGTTCGAAGCCATTCCACTCCTAATACAATATCACAACCGCCCATGGAAATAAAGAACATGTGGTTTTTTATATGATAATTACCCATTTGAAGTTTGACATTCTCACAATAGCCCCCATGCTTCATAGTACCACCATTAGCGATGAGGATTTGAAAATTAGAAACAGGTTGGACAAAGCAATGGATTTCATCAAGAAGCCTGCAATGAATAAAATTATGGGTGCTACCACTATCAATCGACACCACCACCAACCTATGTTTGATGTAGCGATTGATCTTCAATGTTTGTAGGGCCGAACTACCTGAGAGTACATGAAGTGATATGACAGATTCCTCTGGTTCCACAGGGGTTACAACTAGAGCTTCGATGTGATCACTTAGATATTCCTCCTCTAGTTTAGAAGCCTCATATGATGGGATGCATTCATGGGGAGAGTAAGTTGATGCATCAATCTGGAATAAATTTTTTTCTCAACTTTTATGCCATGGGGAATGCTTTTCATCACAATAGTAGCAAAGTACTTACTTGCGATGTTCCTACATTTTTGCTAGAGATACCTTTTGGACCTTAAATATTTGTGTCGGAGTTGGGTGAGCCCTGGGGAAAGGATGGGTGAGAGCTAGAGCCTTCATGGGTGGAGCCTGAAGGATGGTCTCGGTTTCCATTGCTAATTGACATGCCCACAACTAGGTAGTAGGATGATGCATAGTTACATGAGCCCGGATGGATTCCTTGAAGCCACTGATAAAAAATTCAAGGTAAAATGAATTAGATAATCCCTCAGTCCTGATAGTCAACTGTTCATATGTCGTGATGAAATATGTGACTAATCCAGTTTGGTGCATCATCATGAGCCTACCTAAAAAATGTGATTACTTATCAAAATGGGCACAAACTTCTTTAGTGAACATGTTCGAAGTGGGTATTCCTGGATAACATTTCTTATTCCACTACCATAATTCTTGATCAAGGTACAAAACCCCTACATATAATTTGGTCTCATCATCCCAAATATTATGGAGGGAGAAGTATTGTTCCATTT